>CM055112.1:24728643-24853127 GCA_029204225.1 Diphasiastrum complanatum
ATTGTGCAAGCTTGTTTGATTATGAGCGTCTACGTACTTTCGATCAAAACACAACATAGTGACATATGGGTACGAAATCCATGGACTCTTATACTCGAATTAAATGAAAATAGACTCAGGCTAATTTTTAAACTAGACTATCATAACAAGCGAGTCACAAATGTGCACGGATGTTGCTATCTAATTTCCAAGGCTCATTACCCACACATCATTTTGATTTTGCTGGGCTTCAATTACGAGGGAGGTACAAGAAACATATATGGAGATCAGACAATTTTATACCTTGTGGATGTATTTCAGAGAATTCATGTAGCAGTGCACAGACTCAAGAGAGATAGCATAGTGGAGAGAGAGAGATAGTGAGAGAGATGTAAATACATTCTTATTAACTAATTAACGAGAGAAGAGCAAACTGCCCATACATAGAGAGAGTGAAGTGGTCGAACCATCATGTGATGTTTGGGACCTCTCACTTTAACTAGCTATTTAGTCATGTGTGAATGCGCACATTATTGTTCTTATCACTTGTGACCAAGTTCCAAGGAGAAAGAGATGGAAAATCCTACCGTCTTGAACTCTACATAGATGAGATCAGACGGGCTACACAAAGAGTCAAAAGGTTTTGGGACTCATAGAATAACTAGATATATTTTGTGGTGTTCACAGATCAACACATTAGTTGTTTACATTACATTATTTTTATCACTCCTCCTTAATGTATATTGTGAATATTGGCCGTGGTTGTGAATACTTATGGTGATATCCTGAATATTGATCATAATTCTTTGAAAAAGTTTGAAAACTTTGACTATGAATGTTGATTGTCAATCATCTATATGTTAATTGTGAACATCATCATTGTGAAAAATGATTATAAAATTACAAGTATATTTAAATGACGAATATTATTATTGTGAACTGGCTTTGTCAATATTAAATTGCAAAATCGTGAGTTGTCAATCATGACTTTTGTAGATTGTCAAACTCTGGATACTGAATCTTGACATTTTTTATAGTGCAATTGTAAATAATGAACAACGACTTTTCTAATTACCCAAATTATGGAACATACTCAAATATAAAGATAATAATAATTATTGTGAAATGAAGACTACAATTTTTGAAAATCTAATATCATTCATATTATATAGTCAGTAGTGAAATTATAAATGCTGACTTAAGTCAAGATTGACATTATTCAAATCACAAAATAGTCAATGTTGAAATCCAAAATGAAAAAAAAAAAAGCTTTTCAGTTACTAAACAAAAATGTGAAGTTAGAAAATCATGTTTATGCATTGTTACTGATGGTCATTTATCACGTCATATATTAACAAATATTAAAACACCACATTAATGGCAAGGCCTTTGTGGTATGCCGCATCATTCTTGTTTTATTTAACATTCTAAAAATAATTAGTTTGGCTCCAAGTTTTGATACATTCTTTGAGTGGCCCATAATAAAGTTTTAACAAAGTGCTTGGCATTTTACTTCTTTTAAATACAAAAATCACACAAGTGTTTCTTAATCATTATTAAATTCTAATACATATTAAAATGTACAAACTTAACATAATTTTTGATATTGATTATTGCATCACCCTAATTTATTGCATTTTCTAGAAGAAGTTGATTTTTTCGAGATCTTGTATTATGAAGCTCGTTGGTAAAATATTACAAGTTTACATTAATAACGAATTCTATGGACTTAATAAAGCTATGCAGCATAAGTTTTATATGAAATGTTACATACTCTACTACACAAGAATTTCTTGGATTTGAAAACAATAAAGAAATTTTTTTCTACATTTCAAAAAAATAGCCGATATTTTAAAAGTCAACTTCCAAGACATTAGAGGAGTTCTCAATATCAAAAGACCCTTTAAGAAATGCCATGTAGGATATAAAAAAATACCAAAATAAAAAAAAACAATATTGTTTATTTGCTTGCCCCCACCCCTCCTGAGGCCTCCCCAACTCCCAATGATGTAACCATAGTGTCTATAGTCACCAGTAAGAACTATAAACAGTTTATAGTATAACTTGACTAAATTCAAAAATATTCCCTCCATTGTTTACGAAAAGGGCAATATTTTCACTGGATCTAGAATATGACTGCTATTCCCACACTTGAATCAAGAAAAATTGCAAAATGTTTACATATGCATTCCTTCCACGAGAATGGAAATATGGGTGCTGTCTCCAATTATGATCGCCATCATCACCTTGGAATGAAAATATGAGCGCCAACTACCTATTGGAATGAAAAAATGAGCGACATTTTCAAATTTGAATCAAGCATAGAAACATGGAGATTGGATCGATCGTTCATAGTATATAATATAATCAAAGATGAGTATTTTGTTTTGCTTCATAGAGTCTGGTCATAGTACTTTGATGCAACTGATTACTCTATTGTTTTTATGATGATGACATTGTATCATCTACATGTGGATATCCCTATTGATTTGGCACCTTTGCAGAGAAGAGGAGGCAATGGAATTTAAATATCTGCTGAGGATCGTTCTCGTTTTAGGGCAGAAGGAAAAAGAAACTTGGATTTGTGGATAGATGGAACATTATATCCACAAGATCCAAGCAATTTGACACATCCCACATTCTCTTCAATAACTCATTTAGTTACATGGATGTGCAATGGGCATAGTGGATTACTAGGATATTGTGAAAGATTGCAGAACCATGGAAAACAATTTTATATGAATAAAGTTCACTTTTTAGAAGGTGAGTTAATTTGGATATCTTCTTAATGTCAGAATAGAGATTGTCATCACCAAAAGACGTTAGAAGAAAATGAGCAACTTAAAAAAAACAATGAATCATTACAGAAGATAACAATCAATATCAAATCAGAACTAGAGGAAATGCAATCAGTCTTACAGTCTATTCGTATTGAAAACTTACCGTTATTGAAGGATGTGGATTTGGCAAAGAAAGAAGCGAAAGCGACAAAGTTGCAAGGATATTCAAACGCTTTCAAAAGGAGGTTATCAAAATAGAAGGATCCGTGCATTCAAGTAAGCATATTCTGATTTTTGTAACTTTTTCAATGACATTTGGATTTAATTTCAGCTATGGTGATATTTTGTTAACTATCTGTTTTTTTTGCAAATCTGCATTAGTAACTCCTTGGAACATTAAAGACAATGTTTCACTAGGAATGTCATTGGGCACAATATTGACTTGCAAATCCACTGAGCGTATCTTGATGAACAATAGGAGTTGAAATGTAAAGTGTAAAATAGTAGAGTCTTTGATGGTGGACATTCAAAAAATTAGATAAGACTATAGTTCAAGGTGCTTGTGATTTTGCAGGTATTAGCAAGGAAGTATATGCAACAATATTTAAACTAATTAGAGAAGCTTTTAAGCAAGTTCAAATTAGAAAAGTCCCAATCGCTAGGACATATCACTTGAAGAAAGAGAGGGATACATTAAACATAGGTATGCATAAGATCACTGGAACTCCATTTCATATTGAGGAGGTGTATGAAACTGATGGAAAATCAATATTCTATAATTCATCAAACAACTTATTTGTTGATCTAAATTACTTGTTGAGATACATCGTCACATTCTATGATATAACCTATGAAAAGGTGAATGGCAAAATAATCATAGTACTTAAGTTAGATGAGTCATAAATTGTGAAAGGGTAGAAGATGGAGAGGGTTAGTGTAACTCTCATGAATGGTGCTCTATCACAAACAGAGAACCAAGAAGATTTCAGATTCGTATGGTAGTTGGCAACGTTTCAGGTAACTAGCCTCATTATTACATTACATTCATTGAATAGTATTAATTCACTGTAAACTAAGTCTGATTAATTCTTTGGACAGGTGCTGAAGGAGGATCATGATATATTATCATGGACATTCTCAAGGACATCTTATCCTAGGATCATCAAGGACCATATGGATGGAGGACTTCTCAATGTTCCAGGAGTTGGAGACTTCAATGTTGAATGGCAAAACATTGAAATGTATGTATAATATCTCTCACGGTGCTACATCAAAACACCCTTGTTTGTACAGCATGAAAATGGCAAAAGATGTAACTAGGAGTACAAGAATTACTAGAGAATATGCAGATCCAAACTGGAAGCCTGTGCTGCCTATCCCCTTGAAAAATGTGCATGTTTGCACTCTTTATGCAGAAGTTAGATTAATAGAAAAGATCATTTATCTTCATATAGTTTTTGCTTGGAATACTAAGCCATCATTATTAGCAAAGGAAACTATCTCTCGATTAGAAGATGTTTTATCAAAAGCAGGACTCCATAAGGGACATGTCAAAATTCAAAAAGATGAAAAGCTTTTAGGAAAGAATGGGAACATGCCAACTAAGCCAAGCATAGGAGGAGCAAAAGCATGTCGTTTCCTATCAAATCATCGTTTCCTAGCAAAAGCACGTCGTTTCCTATCAAATCAAAAGCACGTCGTTTCCTAGCAGCATTTCATCAAAATACACAACATGGAGAAACCAACGAAAAACAAAACTACATTTGTCAATTGTTTCAGTGGTTCTACCGCAGATTTCAAATTTGACATATAACAAAGTCCACACAATACAACAAGTTTAGAAAAGCATGCAAGTTCATACAGGAAGAGAAAATTAGATGATTGATGAGTAGAAGATCATCATTATCATCAAATCATTACATGCTCAAAATTGCTTTGCAAATTCATTGAACAAGAGGAGAAATACTCAATGTAAATGTATTGACTGCATTATAACAAAATACAAAGTGTCAACTATTCATCATCAGCTTGTGTGTTAGATTCTATGGCAGTATTGTCATGAAGAAATTCTCTGCTAGAGTATGCATCTAATAGATGTGCATTATCCTTATTTCCACTAAGCTCACTATAAGTGGAATACAATGAATAATGGGAGCCCCTTAAAGGAACATTCCCATCAGTAAAACCTAGAATGTTCAAAAGATAAGATCTTTTGACAAAAATGATCTTATTTGTCTTAACAAATTTTTGTCCTCCTAGGTAAAATGATAAAGCTTTAACTGCCATTATAAGACTCTCCCCAACTGGGCTCAGCTTGGAATGAGCAGTACATATCTCATACTTCAGGAAATGCCTAAGATAGTGTGCAAGTCCACTATCCCTCTGGAACGAGGATGCATATTGTCTGAAACCACCTCGTCTCGCAGCAAAATCATCAATTATGAGATCATCCTACAATAGGGAATATGTTAGCAAAAACACATTTAGTGATTAAAAACATTCTAATGCAAGGAAGTTTAAACACTTACACATTCTTCGTCATCAGCAACAACCAGATCAGGATGATCAATATAATGACCACGTACTGAAGTGAAATCATTAGTGAAATGCATTGATGATAGACGAGGGAAGCCCATCTGGGATTGAAATGCCATGAAGTCTTCATCGGATGGTCTGCCTCGCCCATCCTCAGCAATATTTGATAAAGTATTAGTCATGCATTCTTCACCGGTCATAAGTCCTTCCTCATCATCAAAATCAATTCCAGCAACAAGATCATCTGTTTCAAAATCTACAAAGTTGGAGAATTCAAAAATTGTGCCGGATAATAAACATAGAATCTCATCTTCACGATAGTCAAAAAATTTACATAAATCAGCAGTAGTAAAATATACATCGTCATAATATACAGACAAATTGAAAAGACATTTAGACTCCTCTATAGGGATTGATTTATCAGTAGATGCATTTTGTCCAATAAAAGAATCTCGGAGAACATCAATATTTACATCAATAAAGTCACTTTCCTTATCAAGGGTGTCGATAAGGAAGTGACTGATATCCTTAATAGCTGATTGAATAGAGGATGATGCCATAAGAGGGTCAGCAACAGAAACTTCCTCATCATCTGGGATATGAACTAACAGAAAAAGTACGAAACCACTCTGATATTCAACCAATCGACATTTCTTGTTGCAATAAGGACACATTGAACTGTTTTTAAAAAGATCAAACAATTTGGTGAACAATCTATCTAGTCTATGTCTAATTTGGTGAACATTCTATCTAGTCTATGTATTTTGGCCGATAAAAAGAATCCCGGAGAACATCAGTATTTACGTCGATAAAGTCACTTTCCTTATCAGGAGTGTCGATAAGGAAGTGACTGATATCCTTAATAGCTGACTGAATAGAGAATGATGCAAAAGGAGGGTCAGCAATAGATACTTCCTCATGATCTGGAATCTGAACTAAAAGGAACAGTACAAAACCACTCTAATATTCTACCAATCGACATTTCTTGTTGCAATAAGGACACATTGAACTGCTTTAGAAAAGATCAAACAATTTGGTGAACATTCTATCTAGTCTACATCTGAAAGCTGGAAAGAAATGAACAACATCAGTATAATGCATGTACTGGAGTGAACCTATGGAGAAAATAGGCTTACTAAGTATATCTTTGAATCTAATATAATGTTCACAAAATATGTCAGAATTTGGTTGTGCAGTCCTGAAAACATGTAGATATGGCCTGAATAGGCTGTGGAAGTAGTCTAGATTTTCAGTAATCCCAAATTCAGTAAAAAATGAACTCAGGCCTGAATCTTGTGAGGATCCTAAGGAATAGGCCATGGAACTAATGTAGATATCGCACTTGTGCGCAAGGGAAAACTGAAACAAAACTAACTCTCAAGATCGCGCACAAAAGAGCTATGTATGACAGGTAGATACTGAATATCGCACTTGTGCACAAGTAGGTATTGTTGCAAGCAAATGAAAAACAATGCGCGCACACAAGAGCGATATGCCGTGAATTTTGAGAACTAAAAAAGTAAAAAAATTCATCGGGTTTCGTGCTATTTATACTAAATTTTCACACGTGTGGTCAACGGTCAAAGGACACGTGTCTACTTTCAATTGGACTACAGGCACTGGCACGTGTGAGGTGACACCTGTACATGTGTCTCATATTCATTCGTTTGTTCGACAACACATGTCGCTCTCACATTTTCCCGTACAAATCCCACATGTGTAAAGTGACAGCCTGACATGTGTCGCTCTCGCATTTGACCGTACAAGTTCCACACATGTGACATGACGTTCTTTCGCACGTGCAAACCGCAATATAAAATCACAAACTTCGATGAATTTTTTTCACTTTTTTTTTTTTTGCTCCGCATATCGCACTTGTGCGGATCCTTCACAATTGATATTCTTCCTACCGCCTTCCATGCGCACAGGTTCGATACATCTGCCTACATGTCTTATCATATCGCACTTGTGCATCTTTCTTCGATACTAATCTATCTCTCTGATATTCGGTTCGCACAGGTATGATATACCATACATTCTGTCTGTACATATCAGTCCTCTGCGAGGGCTTTATAATCCTTCCCTACTCATCCTAGCTGTCATGCACAAGTCCGATATCCCATAGTACACTTCCATGGATAGGAGAAAGCAGACAAGGAGGGACTTCTTCTCTGCTGGCTCATCCTCAACTCCTGCGGTTGCCATTACACCTCCCGCTAGACCTAGAATGCACAACCATAACAAGTGGCTCTCTGAAATATGTAACTATCAGAGATCATGTAGCGCAGGCATCCCAAAGGGAGCCGGGAACCACGACTTAGCTTCCCATCCTTCAACTCTTGCCATCCAAACCCACTTGACATACAAGCAGCCAACTCGCCAACAACGATCAGACTTAACCAACTTGAAGTTCTTGAAAACCAGCATTGAGATCCAACCTGGTGCCATGCCAGATCGGGGGTCCCGATGTGGGTGACTTCCCTCCAAGCAAGCCGCTCGACATACATCAAACTTAACCAACTCGAAGCTTCGTTACAAACGAGTAACATCCAATCCAAGCAAGCGGTCTGACTTACATTAGACTTAACCAACTGAAAGCTTCGTCATGAGCGCTGGAAGCCAACTTGGCGCCACGCCAGACTGGATAGCCATAAATAGGTAACTTCCACCCAAGCAAGCCATCCAACTCAGCCGATAGGTTAGAGCCCGTTCCCCAAGAGCTTAACCCATTCACGTTCATGCAAGGAACACTCAGAACCACAAGCCGCAACAGATATGGAAACAACCAGTTCCTGGACCAAATGGTCCCGACAGCATACCGCTGGCGCCACGGACCGAGTAGTCCCGACGGCATACCGCTGGCGTCCCGGGATACGACGCTCAGCTATGTGCTAACTTAAAAATTTGGAAGCGGCCTTACAACTGGCGCTTTTACCGAACACTGAAACGCAGAAGGTAATCAGAGTCAGTTTGAGAAAAATCCCACTTTATTGATAAATCTGAGAAGGTTACATTTCAAGTGTGTGACCGACCTTAGTCTCCGAGGCGCTAGCATGCCAAGGCGAGAGCCATGACAACATTCCAGCAAGGGAGGCTGAGACTTGGTTGGAGCTCGCCCTGAGTAGCAACCCGCACTCCCCTATAGTATTGGTGTGATTCGGCACCCCCCCCTCATACCAAGCACTCTACCCAAGCTGGTAAAGCACATTTTTCTCTCTCTAGAATTTTCTCTTTCTTGAAAGTCATTTTCTCTCTCTAGATTTTACTGATCCACAGGCTTCCTTTAATCATGCCTAGATCGTGTGAGGTGATTGCACATCGATCTGAGCTCTCTGGACTCCGCTAGAACCGATCAAAGATTTTCAGCCATAGGAACTTGGCACCGGCTGGATTCTGGTCACAGTGGCACTGGGAGCGGCGCCGGTGCCGGGTCAGTAGGGGCGCTGTTGGCGCCAGAGACATAGCTGGCGCCGATGGCGCCGGAAGTAAAGCTTGTAAAGGTAGCTTTACAACATCCAGCCCACCTTTATAAAATCTGATGTCCTCATCAGATGTCAGATTAAAGTAAAGGTGTCTCCCAATTAAAATGACTATACATTTAAGCTACTTGGCACAGTACTCAATTTACTGGCCACTTTTTATTAACATTGAAGCTGGCACACCACAAGTCGGAGGCTCAGCTCTTTGTATTGAAAGATTTCATAACTTGAAAATATATCTTTGTCTGGGAAAAGCGTAGATTTGAAATCGCTTTCGTAAAACCCAAAAAAATTATTAACTGGTGACAGAGGCCTTTCTTTGAAATGTTCGCCCCTGTCGCTTCTGACTTTCGACTTTGGAACTCCTTTGAGCTCCTGATTTGTCCTTGATGCACTTTGTGTTGAGCTCCCTGAGCTCCAGATTTGTTCAGTTTTGCATAGGTATCAGGGCTCCCTGAGCCAAAGGATTTATCGTTTGATTGCCCACTTTATGGTCCACTCCATGCCTTGTTGCTTCTGCACCTTGATTTCTCTCCTTGTCCCAGCCTGATCTTGATACTTTTCCATCTTGGCTCTTTAAGGTAGGCAAAGATTGAGTACTCCGCAATGCACCTCTCACTTAGCTTGAAGTAGCTCTTTGAATCAGCCCAAATGTAACCATTGACCTCGTGGAAAGCCAAAGGGTCGCACCAGTTTGATCCGCATCCGAACTATCTCTTCGCGTTTGTTTGAAACACCATGTCCATCGCGCAAAACTTGACTTTCACAATTCCATCACTGGTCAATTGCCTCACAGTCAAAACAAGAAGTGTACATCGAGCTTGGCTTCAAGTAGCTCTCTTTGAATCAGACACATGCACCCAGAGTTTGCACTAGTCCGATCTCAACGCGAACTGTCCCTTAGCGTCTATTCGAAATACCAAGTCTCTCATGCAAGACTCAACTTTCACAATTCCTTCATTGATCAACTGCCTTACACGTAACACAAGCCAGTGTACTCATATGTTTCCTCATCATTGCTGGTCCAGAGAAAGCCTATAACAAAATTTTCTTTCCACAACAAAAACTTGTCAACTTATTAGGTCCAAAGTTTGCCAGTCTCCTCGTGTGAGTATGGCTAGGTCACCTTGAATTTGCCTCTGTTTTGATCAACTTCCATTCAAAATTTGCCCCAAGAGAGAGGTGTGTGTGATAGTTCCCCTCCACTTATAAAATCAGCTGATCGGACTTAGAGTAGAGTTCTTCGGACAAAAAGCCTTTCCAACACTTTGCTTCCCATCTGCTAGGATTATGGCTCGATCCAACTTGTTGCCAAGCTCTGAAGAGGATCCTAGTCTTTCCCCTTTGAGGAAAAACCCAACTGATACTGGATATCACCCATGCTCAGTGAGTTTCAGTTCCGAAGATGGTCGTCCCAAAATGAAGACCAACTGCTCCATAGAAGATCTCCCCTAAAATTGCCCTTTCCAACTTTTGACTTCCTGCTTGCATCTGGTGGGCGTTGTCGCAAATGAAACTAACCCAAGAAATAGGCTAGCCATCCATCCTTTGCAAACATTGAGTCGTTTCGTTGCCGTTCACGTGCGAGTACCTGAACTGCAAATCCGCCCCACAGATTCTGGATATCACCCATGCTCAGTGAGTTTCAGTTCCGAAGGTGGCCGTCCCAAAATGAAGACCAACTGCTCCATAGAAGATCTCTCCTGAAATTGCCCTTTCCAACTTTTGACTTCCTGCTTGCGTCTGGTGGGCGTTGTCGCAAATAAAACTAACCCAAGAAACAGGCTAGCCATCCATCCTTTGCAAACATTGAGTCGTTTCGTTGCCGTTCACGTGCGAGTACTTGAACTGCAAATCCGCCCCACAGATTCTGTAGTCCTCTTTGTTTGATGGTATCAGCCTTCAAAAGAAAAAGTTCCTTCTCGAGCCATCAGCTCCTTGTATCACAAGCAATCATGCAAACCAGGCAAAGCACGAGTACTAAGACTCACCACGAATACATACAAGTAAGACACTCAGGCAGGTTTACTAACAAGTAACAAAGACAAGGTCCCCCTTTGAGATGGTCTTGCCAACGGACCTTTGCCTGGCCGCGCCCATACAAATCGATCACGAAATAAGCCCACATAGGACACCCCTCCAACTATCCGTGCTTTCACCATTAAGCAGCACATTGCCTCAGTCACGCCCCACCACTTTTTGGTCGATAGCCCTTATAGCTAAACGATCGGTAGCTATCCCGCACCGGCAGCTAACCACCCGTGCTTTACACCCGAATTCGAGAAGCATCTCTGTATCAATGGTTAACCCGTATAGTTCAAATATGTCGCCCCGCACCCCACAAGGTACAGACCGTGCTTTCACCTCCCTAGACAGCACTTTGCCTCATCCGTCCTACATGCAGATAGCGCCAGGCCCGAACCGCGAGAACTGACCGTGCTTACACCTCAAGGGCAGCACCTTGACTCATCAAGTCCCCCGTTCTGTCAACCACCCCGACCGTGGACGCACCCGTGCTTACACTGTGGGCAATGTTGAATTTCACATGTGTGGATTGTCCACTACATGTACTTGTGATCTCCTAAGGTGTGTAGATGCACCAAGATCAAGACTAGATTGAGATTCAAGATCTATCTTTGATTCTATGGCAAAAACACACTACTACATGCATTCAATCACTTCCAAATCTCACTCACACGTGTGGGAAGTGTTCCAAAAGTATTCTAAGTAAAAACAAGCTGCTCTCCTCGGGTAGAGAGAGAAAAACCATCATGAGCTCTCGGGTAGAGAGAGAAAGCTAGAAATTCAATGACACTCAAAATCCACTCAATCTCAAAATCAATTAGATCCAAAAGGAGGAGTACAATGATACTAATAGATTCATGAGATACCACTATGCTAAACTATGATTGGATCACACTTTGCCACCTCTTAATCCTATTGGACCATTGATCCATGCACCTCTAAATTCTATTGGACTATATTCAAGCACACCTCAATTTTCTATTGGACCTCACAAGGTTCCACCTCTAAATCCTATTGGACCTCTTAAGCTTCATCAAACAAAAGCATGACACTTGTCTACACTCTAATTGGCACAAGTTTGGCTCTATTTTGGCTCAATATTGGCATTACAAGTGGAGATGGATAATTTGCCATCTATGCCAAATTTGACCCTATCAATATCCTACACCTAAATGCTTGACTATGAAATTCTATGAGACCCCTACATCAAACATTTTGATTTACTTTACAATTCTCCACACGTGGGAACATCCTCCACACATGTGAGATTCACTTACAAACTTCTATCATAAAAAATACCAAGCTAGATTTTTGCCAATTTCTCACACTCCTCAAAAAATAGCTTGGAAAGGTACTAGATCACTTGAGAAGTTTGTAAATCTTTTTGAGTGGATCCTTTGGTATGCATAAGAAGTGAAGATCATCCAAGGGATCCATCATAGCAGCACCCTCACCATATCCATGATAAGATCTCTTTGGTAGAGATCTCTTGCCAATGCCTTTGAAGAGTGCTCCACCAATATGCCACTATTATCATGGGCTTCCTCCATGCTTGATGATGATCTTTGCCTTGAAAGTTCCATTTGCATAATGGATGCACCATAAAAAGAGAAATCTGAGGCTTCCAAGCCTCGTAAGGATCATGGAGATCAAGATCATAAGATGTGAAACAATGATGATTATCAAGATTATGCTTTCTAGCTTGACTAGTCCACATACAATGAACTATATCCATGATGGATCTAATCTTGATATCAAAGACTATCTTGATCTTTTTTAGGCTGGTACTCTCTCAAGGATGTAAGTGTCCACTTTGGATGCCTCACTTAATCTCAAGAGGAGTTTACAATTTGCCTCAAAACATGTGAAAACATGATTTTCAAAAAATTGAGTACCAAGCTCAATCTTGTTCTTACTAGAACCAAGAGCATACTTTTGACAATACAATATCTTGCTTTCAAAAAGTATTGGAAACACATCTAAGTCAATAATGACAAGAAACATGTCCATACCATAAGCATCATACAAAACTAGTATAGCTTTTCTTGAACTTTGAGATCCAAAAAATTCAATGAAGCAAGATAGCATTTCAAGCAAAGGAAGAGAAGCATATATGAATGTGTTGTAGTAGATACAACATGAAATATGCCCCTCTTTGCCATGTAAGGTGAGCCATAAAGACTCGACCATGCATCTTGAAGATCTTCTTGAAATCATATGAAGAAGAAACTCCTCCTCACACATTGGCCCCATCATAACTTGAATACCTTAAAAAAGGATAACTTGTGATGCTTCTTGAGAAACCTTGATCTCGGCCACTTCCAAGATTGAATCTTCATGCAATATGACATCTCTATTCACCATCACATTTGAAATAGAGAGTGTAAAGACACTAAGGTCTCCTTGATGGATGAGTATCCAATCATGATCCATGAGCTTGGATCATCCTTCCTTCTTGTTTCCATGGGAATATATGCAAAGCAAGCACTACCAAGTTCACTAAGGTAATCAACCTTAGGCTTCATCTTGAATAAAACTTCATATGGTGCTATTCCTTCAAGAGCTCCAATACTCCTCAAAGCTTTGATCTTCAATGAGAATTTCTTCTCAACATATGCTTTGAATAATAAGGAATAATCATACACCATAATACTTGAAGAGAGAAGATATGTGCATCTTGTGTAATCCTCCTCCTTTGAAATATTGGAAATATAAGAAACATCAAGACAGTTTGCATCTCACTTGGATAAAATTTGTAGATGCCTTCAAATCTTGATCCATATGCAAGGATCTCACCATCCGATTAGAGAAGTGATGGTGTTGCTTCTTACTCCTCTCTTTGTGCTTGGCAAATAGAACTTTGCCATCATCATGATTGAGTGATAGCTTGTCCATCCTCAAGAGTTTGTACTCTTGTCTTGATTCTTCAGAAATAAGCACACTTTGAAGGGCCTCCAAACTTGGTAGCTCCTCCTTAATAGCATAGAATTGGACAAGGTTGTCATATTCATCTCTCAAGCCATTGAGAATGACTTGGACTAGCTCACTTTGATTGATTGAGTCACCAATACATGCAAGCTCCCTATGAATATCCTTGACTCTCAAAACATAATTAGATGCACTCTCATCACTCTTTTGACTACTTTGGAATATTTGATTTCTAAGAGTGAGGAGCCTAGAGGTGTTCTCAGCCTCATAGATGGACTTGAGACAATCCCAAGCTTCATTGGATGTAGAACAATCACCAATCTCCCTCAATATCTCATTAGAGACATTCATCTTAATGTAGTGGAGAGCCATCCTAGCTCTCTTCTTGTATTTTTGTACTTCTTGAAGGACTTGAGGCTCCTCCTCAATCCCAAGTACAATGTCCATCACATCTTGGAGTATCAAGATGGACTCCATCCTCAACTTCCATATTGAATGATTGGAAGTAGACAATCTCTCACTTGGTTGCAACAAGTATGAACTCATTGAAGTCATGTAAAGTGGAGATAAATAAAAGAGATGAACAAAAAATGTTGCTTCTCTCTCACTATAGGATCCAATAATGGTGTGCTACCATCTCCTATGCAAGATCTTGGAACAAACTGTGAGATGATTCTCACTAGCTATCTCAATCTCTCCAAAACTAGATCTACTTCACATCAAATGATGGATTATGGGCAAAGTTAGGATCAAACACTCTTAGCACGTGTTAAATACACTAAGAAACCAAATTTGACTCAAATACAATGATATTGCATGAAACAAAAAGGCTAAGATCTCAAAACAGTGCCTAGATCACATATAGATGAGATTGGTAAGCATTCAACTGTGATTTTGGATCAAACAAGCAATCTTTTGACCAAACCAAATGTGTCCACCCAGTTCTAGGTGCCCTACCTAACCCTCTTCAAAAGCTTATAACTTTTGATTGGCTCAACCAAATGGAATGAAACTGATTGCATCAGAAACTAGACAAAAATAGCTTCAAAACAAGCTATCTAGCAAGATTTTTGGATCAAACATGAAAGAGAACTCCCAAATTGAAATTGGATGTTCCTCACACGTGTCTGAGCACCTGATTCCGAACAGTACCAGGTCAGACCCAATCAATGTCCTTTTGATCTCTTTTGATCCAAAATTGAACAAGATAGCTAGGAAAATGGGCCTTGACAATTTCTAGCTCAAGATTGATGAATAGTTTTCACTCAAATGGATCAAAATGCATGGTAACCTTAGGTAGGCTCTGATACCATGTTGAATTTCACATGTGTGGATTGTCCACTACATGTACTTGTGATTTCCTAAGGTGTGTAGATGCACCAAGATCAAGACTAGATTGAGATTCAAGATCTATCTTTGATTCTATGGCAAAAACACACTACTACATGCATTCAATCACTTCCAACTCTCACTCACACGTGTGGGAAGTGTTCCAAAAGTATTCTAAGTAAAAACAAGCTGCTCTCCTCGGGTAGAGAGAGAAAAACCATCATGAGCTCTCGGGTAGAGAGAGAAAGCTAGAAATTCAATGACACTCAAAATCCACTCAATCTCAAAATCAATTAGATCCAAAAGGAGGAGTACAATGATACTAATAGATTCATGAGCTACCACTATGCTTAACTATGATTGGATCACACTTTGCCACCTCTTAATCCTATTGGACCATTGATCCATGCACCTCTAAATTCTATTGGACTATATTCAAGCACACCTCAATTTTCTATTGGACCTCACAAGGTTCCACCTCTAAATCCTATTGGACCTCTTAAGCTTCATCAAACAAAAGCATGACACTTGTCTACACTCTAATTGGCACAAGTTTGGCTCTATTTTGGCTCAATAGTGGCATTACAAGTGGAAATGGATAATTTGCCATCTATGCCAAATTTGACCCTATCAACATCCTACACCTAAATGCTTGACTATGAAATTCTATGAGACCCCTATATCAAACATTTTGATTTACTTTACAATTCTCCACACGTGGGAACATCCTCCACACATGTGAGATTCACTTACAAACTTCTATCATAAAAAATACCAAGCTATATTTTTGCCAATTTCTCACAAGCAACACCTTGCACAACAGTTGTCTTGATGAACCCCAAACCGTGGCCATTTCCGTGAGATCCACATAGCTAACCAGCCAGTCGGCTCTGATACCACATGTAGCGCAGGCATCCCAAAGGGAGCCGGGAACCACGACTTAGCTTCCCAGCCTTCAACTCTTGCCATCCAAACCCACTTGACATACAAGCAGCCAACTCGCCAACAACGATCAGACTTAACCAACTTGAAGTTCCGGAAAACCAACATTGAGATCCAACCTGGCGCCATGCCAGATCGGGGGTCCCGATGTGGGTGACTTCCCTCCAAGCAAGCCGCCCGACATACATCAAACTTAACCAACTCGAAGCTTCGTTACAAACGAGAAACATCCAATCCAAGCAAGTGGTCTGACTTACATCAGACTTAACCAACTGAAAGCTTCGTCATGAGCGCTGGAAGCCAACCTGGTGCCACGCCAGACTGGACAGCCATAAACAGGTAACTTCCACCCAAGCAAGCCATCCAACTCAGCCGACAGGTTAGAGCCCGTTCTCCAAGAGCTTAACCCATTCACGTTCATGCAAGGAACACTCAGAACCACAAGCCGCGACAGATATGGAAACAACCAGTTTTTGGACCAAATGGTCCCGACAGCATACCGCTGGCGCCACGGACCGAATGGTCCCGACGGCATACCGCTTGCGTCTCGGGATACGACCCTCAGCTATGTGCCAACTTAAAAATTTGGAAGTGGCCTTACAACTGGCGCTTTTACCGAACATTGAAACCCAGAAGATAATCAGAGTTAGTTTGAGAAAAATCCCACTTTATTGATAAATTTGAGAAGGTTACATTTCAAGTGTGTGACCGACCCTAGTCTCCGGGGTGCTAGCATGCCAAGGCGAGAGCCATGACAACATTCCAGCAAGGGAGACTGAGACTTGGTTGGAGCTCGCCCTGAGTCGCAACCCGCACTCCCCTATAATATTGGTGTGATTCGGCACCCCCCTCATACCAAGCACTCTACCCAAGCTGGTAAAGCACGTTTTTCTCTCTCTAGGATTTTCTCTTTCTAGAAAGTCATTTTCTCTCTCTATATTTTATTGATCCCCAGGCTTCCTTTAGTCATGCCTAGGTCGTGTGAGGTGATTGCACATCGATCTGAGCTCTCTGGACTCCGCTAGAACCGATCAAAGATTTTCAGCCATAGGAACTTGGCGCCGGCTGGATTCTGGTCACAGTGGCACCGGGAGCAGCAAGGGCGCTGCTGGCGCCGGAGACATAGCTGGCACCGATGGCGCCGGAAGTAAAGCTTGTAAAGGTAGCTTTACAACAGATCAACCGCTATGTTGATTCCCAAAGCTCCATTCTACCGTGTTGTCCGAAACATAACTAGAAATGATCTCGGACAACTGGTTAGATTCATACCCAGTGCTCTTCAGTGCCTTCAGGAGGCTGCTGAAGATTATATGAGCCTTTTTTTTGAAGATTTATTTTTGCCTGCAATTTATTCCAAGAGAGTCACTATAATGCCCAAGGATTTTCAGCTACTGATGAGAATGAGGGAGAGGTTTTGCAAGTTACACGTATCTCAGCTTGCTGCTCCTAGACCAACTCCTCTAGATAGGACTGATCTTCCTACCAAGTGTCCTAGGAAGCAGGCAGGCCCCAAGAGAGCTCTGAAGAAAGTAAGGAGGGTAGACACCACAGAATCTTTGAAGCCTAAAACAGAATCAATTGTAGATAACGCTGCTCTTGATAATGTTGTAAATATAGTTACCTCTGTTTTGGATACCCCTGTAATTCCTGTAGATACTACACGCCCACTTCCACCTCCTTCTTCAAATCTTTATACATATATAGATTTCGATGATTATCTTAAATTTGAGAAGGACATATCCAATGCTATAGATAAAATTGGTACTCCTTTTTGTTTTAGACTAGATGAACTTGACTTTAGTATAAATTATAGATTTCTTGATTGTTTGGATCTCAAAGATAGACGGGCTTCTATCAGTGATCCTGTGATAGAGTCCGGGCTTACACTCTTGCAGTATGACATTGCAAGAGATTCATTTGCCAAAACCTCCATCTGTTTGTGGCATATATAAAGATTCATAAAAAAAGATAACACAATCTGCAAGTTCCTTTGGACTTCTTCCTTTGTATTGCAGCTTTCCAATATCAAACTGAATCACGGCTAATATTCCTGCAAGTGATTGTGCAGGCTCCCATTCACTTATGCATGATGGATATAAATCTGAAAGAAAAAAACAATGTTGAAGCATTTAAATCATAATCTGAAGAGCATCAATAAAGAAAATCACCTATGATTGCTGTAGAGTGCATATGTTTTGATATACTTACAATTACAGTTTTGATGATCATGAGGATTGATATCATGTACTTTGATTTCTAAATGCATTTATACATGTTGTACTAAAACCTCTGATATCGATTGACCTCCCGGGGTAGTCTTAAACTCCAAAATTTTTGCTTTCCAATAAGATATGTAAGTCATTTATGCTCTTTTCTTTTGTCGAAAATTCCCCTTTGATGATGGATGCAGCAATACCCATGAATTCTTCATATATTTTGTTGGCTTCCAGTTATCAGCTTCATCTTTCTCATTGTAAAGAATCACAGACTCGATTGTAGATCTGGGTCTCCTTGCCATTGCTATTCTCAAAGCTTGGACGCCAAAAATCTCTCTGATATGATACTTAATTTCAATTTTTCGTATCACATTTAATCTAATGTGAATGCCAACATAGTCACAGTTATTGTGTATACCATACTTTATGTAGCTGTACATACAGTATTTCTATAACTATAACTAGTATAGTTAAAAAATTTCATTATACTAACTAGCATAGTCAAGTAAATTTAACTTGAGGTATTGACGTCGGGCAGATTAGCACGTGTCGGGTAGGCAGAAGAAACCAATGGGATATGTCCATGCTGCCCGGACACAAATTTCAAAGTTTTCTATATTGCATTTTTATTTCTCAGTTAATTTGAACTACATTACGTAGATTCCAAATCTGTGCATTTTAATTGGGCCTGGTGACGGTTGAAACTAAAGAAAAAAATTTAAAGTATCTTTACAAATCTAATGAGTTTTTTACAAAGTCAATTTTTGGAGAAAGATATTGATTCCATTCCTATTCTTGCCGAAATTTCCAAACAATGACCCAAAGTTTGAATCAATTGAAATCCTATGTAAAAAGGATAAATAGATATGTTTTAAGGGTTTGTATAAAAATTTGAGCCTTCATGAAAAAAAAAAATTGAGCCTTCTCCATATAGAATTGTAGGCTTTTGGCCCATGAAAGCCTACAATTTTTATTTTAATAGGTTTTCTATATTGCATTTTTATTTCTCAGTTAATTTGAACTACATTACGTAGATTCCAAATCTGTGCATTTTAATTGGGCCTGGTGACGGTTGAAACTAAAGAAAAAAATTTAAAGTATCTTTACAAATCTAATGAGTTTTTTACAAAGTCAATTTTTGGAGAAAGATATTGATTCCATTCCTATTCTTGCCGAAATTTCCAAACAATGACCCAAAGTTTGAATCAATTGAAATCCTATGTAAAAAGGATAAATAGATATGTTTTAAGGGTTTGTATAAAAATTTGAGCCTTCATGAAAAAAAAAAATTGAGCCTTCTCCATATAGAATTGTAGGCTTTTGGCCCATGAAAGCCTACAATTTTTATTTTAATAGGTTTTGTGTTAGGTTGAAAGAAAAGTTTTTCGCAAACACTGTTGCCATAAAAAATTCATCAGTCGTTGATACAAAATCATAGAAGTTTATACGTTTTTGTACAAATACCGAATGAGATCTTCAACATATGATGGTTCTTTCTCAATTTTAATATAACAACGCTCTCTCTCTCTGTCTCTCTCTTGTCATAGTTCCAAGGAGAAAGAGATGGAAAATCCTATCGTCTTGATCTTTAATTGTTTTGGCACTTAATTGCAGCCACACATGAGTATCATGGTGGCAACACGACTACAAATTGTGTTCTTTTAGTCTATAGAGATTCCCACTCATATGTGTGTGCCATAGATAGGTTGTTGCATCGTTGTAATTTCTTCCTAAATAATGATTTTTGATAAAATGAGCAGCAACAGAATGAGAGACACATGAGAGGGAGAGAGACAACGAGCAGTTTCTTAACTATACACTTTATTGATGATCTTGCCAACGAATGACACAGAAACTCTACATAGATGAGACCGACGCGCTACATGAAGAGTCAAACCATTTTGGGACTCACAGAATACCTGGATATATTTTGTGGTGTTCACACATCAACACATTAGTTGTATACATTAGATTCGTCCTTAATGTATATTTATGCTTATTATCATTTTAATTATAGAAACTAATTAAAATGGTCTTTTGTGTATTATTCAGTAGTAGCAATATTTGTTGATTGTTTATTTACAAGTTAATCTTCATCAGTATCTTCTCCATTTTCAATAGGTCAGCAGGTACACGTTTCCTGCACTTAAACAAGAGAAGAAAGATAACCTCTCTCTCTCTCTCTCTCTCTCTCTCTCTCTCTCTCTCTCTCTCTCTCTCTCTCTCTCTCTCTCTCTCTCTCTCTCTCTCTCTCTCTCTCTCTCTCTCTCTCTCTCTCTCTCTCTCTCTCTCTCTCTCTCTCTCTCTCTCTCTCTCTCTCTCTCAAAAGAACTATCCCATTGTTACTAAGATTGAATAAGAATGTTCTTTGTGAGAACATTAGACCACACCCACTTGAATTATTCACTTCACAAATTTTGTGGGTAGTAAAATAGTACCTACTAAAAAACAAGTGAGCAAAAGATCTTGCCTTCAGCCTTGTTATGTATTTCAAAGGTCAAATCATTCAATAAATATTGCATACCTTAATCCAAAACTTAGCTTTCTCCAAACTATTCTAAAATATAAGTAAAAGAAATTGGTACTTCCTTACCTCATATATACAAGGACGAATCATGCAAGTGTATGCCCCATGAATCATGCACCTTGTATGCCCCTTCCTACTGCACATAAGTTCCATTAAATAGAAAGACTAAGTAACTCTATGACCGAACAATCAACTCTATATTGTGAAAGTTTGCTCGATATGAGTGTATACGTACTTTCCCTCAAACACAACATAGTGACATATGGATATGAAATCCATGCACTCTTATACTCGAATTAAATGAAAATAGATTAAGGCTAATTTATAAACTTGAGTATCATAGCAAGCGAGTCACAAATCTGCAGGGAAGTTGCTATCTAATTTCCAAGGCCCATTACCCACACATCAGATTTGATTTTGCTAAGATTCAATTACGAGGAGGCATAAGAAACATATATTGAGATCAAACAATTTATACCTTTAGAGAATTCATGTAGCATCGCACAGAAAAGAGAGATAGCATAGCAGAGGGGGAGAGAGAGAGAGAGAGAGAGAGAGAGAGAGAGAGAGAGAGAGAGAGAGAGAGAGAGAGAGAGAGAGAGAGAGAGAGAGAGAGAGAGAGAGAGAGAGAGAGAGAGAGAGAGAGAGAGAGAGAGAGAGAGAGAGAGAGAGAGCGACAGACATAGATGTAACTAACTACATTCTTATTAATTGATTAATGAGAAAAGAGCGAACTGCACGTACATAAAGAGAGCGAAGTGGTCTAGCCGTCATGTGACGTTTGGGAACTTTCCTTTAACTAGTTATTTAGTCATGTGTGAATGCCCACATTATTATTTTTAACACTTGTGAACTGAAATCGTCAATGCAATGAGGAGATACGATAATCTGTGAACAAAAATTTTCGCTATAGATATTGCTCAGGATTCAATAGAATAACGAAGTTGTTTAAGCAATATTCAACTGTCGATCATGTAAAGTTCTCTATAACTTTTTAGCCTTGACTACAAGATTTGCCTTTGTGATGGCATCGTGCCCAATCGCTTTGTAATCAGTTGTACACTGATGCGTTTCAGCGTATCGGTGCAATGATCAAAATACATTTCCGCATCGGCATTTAATTAACCCATACAATGGAACACGTTTGCTACAGGAAAAGCAACGACTAGGATCATGAGATGCGGTAGCTTCTATCGAAATGCCAGCGGCAGGTTTTCCAATGTCAGCAAGCTCAATATGTGAGGCAACTGTAGCTACGTCTGTACCTACCCTCGGTGAATCAACCGGCCGGGAGGATGTCAATTCGGAGTTTGGTGTTTCTAACGTCGTGGCAGTGAAGTTGCTGTCTCCCCTGATGACAGAATTTGATGTGTAACACTTTGAGCACAAGTTTGTTGTGTCCTTACTCCCAGAAAACCCACAATTATTCGCACAAAAAACAGGCCTTTCTTGAGCCTGGTGGTGCCTTCCATCATTGTCATGCTTCCAACTTTCGCCAGACATTTATTTGCGCCTTAATTACACAACCCTCCGGGAGCTATCTGCTTCACATGTACCTGTTCCAATTTGAAGGCGTGTACGCGGACCTAGCAACGAAAGGTTTGCTGGCATCGCTAATTGCGTGTCTTGCTGGACGTGAATACACAATGCACTGTGAACAAGGGCGAGGTTTTTTGCAACAAGATCTTCGATAGTAGACAAAATTGAAGGAAACGAACTCGAACTTGATTTATGCTTAATATTTACCAAAGCATTGACAGAAGGTGCATTATAGCCATAGCTTTCAAACATAGTAGATACACAACAAGGCAAAAACACGAAATCGCGAGCAAGAGAGAACCGAAACCTTCCTGCAATGGCTCAGTGAGCAGATATCATAGACGACGCATTCCTTCGGCTATGCTCCATCTCATATGACAATTGACGACTAATTATGTGTTTGAGGGGTTTCAGCCTGTGATAGCTGTGGCCACCACATCTTTAGCCCTCAGTTGGGCTGACCATGTGGCAGACCTAAAGTCTCTCATTGGCCTCTTAAGAAATTGGAGCCCTCAATAATTCTTTCGAGAGCAATGAAGCACGTGATTAGTGAGGTTGCAATTGTTGATTGTGCATGTACAAGAAAGATTGATGCCTTGAGTGCAATGTATGAGCATCAAAATAATCTTCATCTCACACAAAGCTCTACATGATCCATTTCATCATCAAACTTGTGTAGTTATAGATGTACACAATAATTGCAAGGCCTTGTTCCGGAACGCATTTTTGAAAAAAGCATTGGGGTTTTTTGGAATGTGCACTTAACTTTTTTTCGAAATTTTTGAATAAAACACATGATTTATCCTGTTTCTATTTTTAAACTTTTTTAGTATAAATTCTTTTAGGCAGTATGTATATTTTCTTGTTACTGCTAATTAGGTGTTTTTTAATGTATTAAGGATTTTCTTAATAAAATTTTCAGTGTTTTTAAAAAAAAAAATAGTATTCCAGAACGTCCATGCGGTGTTCCACTACAATGTATGACATTGTACCCTTTGATACTCCAAGCATTGAGGTTGACATTTACTTCTCACAACATTTCTTTTCACAGTTGAAATTAGTCCACCTTTGGTATCTTCTTCAAATGCTACATGGGCAAACCCCCCCCTCTGCCCCCTCTATATTTCTTTTTCTCAAATGGTATCCAACCCACTTTACTTTGGCATTACGTAATTTGATCCTCATTGAGCTAGAAGCACTTAAGAAATACGTTCTCAACATACTTTTGTTAAAACACTCCTTTCTCATGGTTTATTATTTGTTGGCGGTGTTTGTCAAGAAATTGTGAATATTGATCGTAAAATTGTGAATATTGGTCGTGAAGTTCTGAATACTTATCGTGGTATCCTGAATATTGATCATAATTCTTTGAAAAAGTTTGAAAACTTTGACTATGAATGTTCATTGTCAATCATCCATATGTTAATTGTGAACATCATCATTATGAAAAATGATTATAAAATCACAAGTATATTTAAATGATGAATACCATTATTGTGAACTGGCTCTATCAATATTAAATTGCAAAATTGTGAGTAGTCAATCATGACTTTTGTAGATTGTCAAACTATGGATATTGAATCTTGACATTTTTTATAGTGCAATTGTAAATAATGAACAACGACTTTTCTAATTACCCAAAATATAAAATTTAAATCATAAATAATAAATCATGACTTTTTTTGATATTGAATATAAATTTTATAGATTATATAAAATTATGAAATTAGTGAATATTGGATCACGATATTTGTAATTGCACAAATTGTATCCATTCTTGTGCATTTTGTCGTGAAATCGAAAGCTACACAATTTATGACTAATTTCATCACATCATAAACAATAAATTATAATATTAATATTATTATATTAATATTAATCATAAACAATAAATTATAATATTAATTAAATTATATTAATATTAATATTTATAATAAAGTGAATGTGCATCATAAAATCATAAATATTACATCATATAATTTACGACGACTTTCATGAACATTAATCTAAAATTTTTATAGTGAGCTATAAATCTACAAATACCTAATAATAAAATTTGTCATTACTTTTGTGAAAACTAATTGCAATATTGTGAATAATTTTATGATTATAGATTGTGAGATTGATGGAACATACTCAAATATAAAGACAATAATTATTATTGTGAAATGAAGACTACAATTGTTGAAAATCTGAAATCATTCGTATTATATAGTCAGTAGTGAAATTATAAATGTTGACTTAAGTCAAGATTGACATTATTCAAATCACAAAATAGTCAATGTTGAAATCCAAAATGAAAAAAAAAAACATTTCAATTACCAATCAACAATGTAAAGTTAGAAAATGATGTTTATGCATTGTTACTGATGGTCATTTATCATGTCAAATATTAACAAATATTAAAACACCACATTAATGGCAAGGCCTTTGTGGTATGCTGCATCATGCTTGTTTTATTTAACATTCTTAAAATAATTAGTTTGGCTCCAAGATTTGATACATTCTTTGAGTGACCCATAATAACGTTTTAAAAAAGTGCTTAGCATTTTACTTTTTTTAAATACAAAAATCACACAAGTGATTCTTAATCATTATTAAATTCTAATACATATCAAAATGTACAAACTTAACATAATTTTTGATATTGTTTATTGCATCACCCTAATTTATTGTGTTTTCTAGAAGAAGTTGATTTTTTCGAGATCTTGTATTATGAAGCTCGTTGTTAAAATATTACAAGTTTACATTAATAACGAATTTTATTGACTTGATAAAGCTATGCAACATAAGCTTTATATGAAATATACATACTCGGCTACACAAGAATTTATTGGATTTGAAAACAATAAAGATTTTTTTTTGCTAGATTTCAAAAAAATAGCCGATATTTTAAAAGTCAACTTCCAAGAAGTTTTTACCAAGTCAGTTTTTGGAGAAAGCTATCGATTCCATTCCTATACTTGTCAGATTTTCCAAAACAATGACCCAAAGTTTGAATCAATTAAAATCCAATGTAAAAAGGATAACTAGATATATTTTAAGGGTTTGTATAAAAATTTGAGCCTTCATGAAAAAAAAGATTGAGCCTTCGCCATATAGAATTGTATTCTTTTGCCCCATGAAAGCCTACAATTTTTATCTTAATAGGTTTTGTGTTAGGTTGAAAGAAAAGTTTTTCGCAAGCACAACATAGTGACATATGGGTACGAAATCCATGCACTCTTATACTTGAATTAAATGAAAATAGATTAAGGCTAATTTATAAACTAGACTATCATAACAAGCGAGTCGCAAATCTGCACAAATGTTGCTATCTAATTTCCAAGGCTCATTACCCACACATCATTTTTGATTTTTCTAGGCTTCAATTACGAGGAGGTACAAGAAACATATATTGAGATCAGACAATTTATACCCTTGTGGATGTATTTCAGAGAATTCATGTAGCAACGCACAGACTCGAGAGATATAGCATAGTGGAGAGAGAGAGATAGTGAGAGAGATGTAACTACATTCTTATTAACTGATTAATGAGAGAAGTGCGAACTGCCCATACATAGAGAGAGTGAAGTGGTCAAACCGTCATGTGCATTTTGGGACCTCTCACTTTAATTAGTTATTTAGTCATGTGTGAATGCACACATTATTGTTCTTATCACTTGTGACCAAGTTCCAAGGAGAAAGAGATAGAAAATCCTATCATCTTGAACTCTACATAGATGAGATCAGACGGGCTACACAAAGAGTCAAAAGGTTTTGGGACTCACAGAATAACTAGATATATTTTGTGGTCACAGATCAACACATTAGTTGTTTACATTACATTATTTTTATCACTCCTCCTTAATGTATATTTAAGCGTATTATCATATTAATCATAATGAAACTAATGAAAATAGTCTTTTGTGTATTCTTCAGTAGAAGCAATATTTGTTGATTGTTTATTTACAAGTTCATCGTCATCCAGATCTTCTCCATTTTCAGTAGGTCAGCTACACGTGTCCTGCAAGTAAATGCTCGATGGCCTTTTGCATTGCTAGAATAACACCTTAAACTTTTCTTCATGATCTGGTTAGATTGCCTATCTAAAGATTCAATAGTTCTCGAATTTCCTCTAGCGTTACTATAACTCCACGGTTTCTTCTTGTGAAATTTTTACTTGCCACTTGTAAAGAGGGCATGTTCTACATCACCAAACTGCCGATGCAACTCTCCTGAAGAAGAATCACACTAATGGACTGCGCATCCATCTATTGAGTACCACTACCAAATATTGATTTCGAGTGATCAAATGACTCTGGGAGGCAGTTAAGAAGCATCATGACTGCTTCTTCATCACTCACCACCGATCCAACCGCAGCAAACTATTCAATAAGGACCTACAGCTTTGTGAAATGAACAGACATCGTGTCACCCTCTGCCATTTTCATGGTGATCAGCTTCTTGCATAGGTAAAAATGACTAGTGACTCTTTTAGTCTCATATGTTGAGGCTAATGTGTCCCAGGCCTCCTTTGCCAGACTTCAATCAATAGAAGCCACCTCTCATGACTCAATAACTATTGGAGAAGGTAAATTTCAAGAGGACGTCACATATAGGATCGATCATGCATTGAGATTGTTTTTTACTTGCCATGGACACTACATAGATACCTTGTTTTGTTATACACGCGATTGTAGGGAGTGTGGAAAATGGCACATTCCAAGGCAATCTCCCAAAAGAACAACCTTATGAACCTTGAGTGAATGAGATTTAAGATCAGAAGAGAAGAAAGATACCCCGTCTCTCTCTCTCTCTCTCTCTCTCTCTCTCTCTCTCTCTCTCTCTCTCTCTCTCTCTCTCTCTCTCTCTCTCTCTCTCTCTCTCTCTCTCTCTCTCTCTCTCTCTCTCTCTCTCTCTCTCTCTCTCTCTCTCAAAACAACTATGCCATTCTTACTAAGATTGAATAACAATGTTCTTTGTGAGCCTCAACAACTTGAATTCTTCACAAGCACATACTAATTCACAAATTCTGTGGGTAGCAAAATAGTACCTACTAAAAAACAAGTAAGCAAAAGATCTTGCCTTCAGCCTTGTTTTGTATTTCAAAGGTCAAATCATTCAATAAATATTGAAGAAATTGGTACTCCCTTATCTCATATATACAAGGATGAATCATGCAAGTGTATGCCCCATGAATCATGCACATTGTATGCCCCTTCCTACTATAGGTAAGTTCCATTAAATAGAAAGACTAAGTAACTCTATAACCAAACAATCAGCTATATATCGTGAAAGTTTGCTCGATATGAGTGTATACATACTTTCCCTCAAACACAACATAGTGACATATGGATACGAAATCCATGTGTTAGAAATCCATAAATCATAATATGGATGGACAGACTAGGATTCGAAACCAGGACCTCTCTCATACCGGATGGGATGCTCTACCACTGAGCTA
Organism: Diphasiastrum complanatum; assembly: GCA_029204225.1. Classification (NCBI taxonomy): domain Eukaryota; kingdom Viridiplantae; phylum Streptophyta; class Lycopodiopsida; order Lycopodiales; family Lycopodiaceae; genus Diphasiastrum; species Diphasiastrum complanatum. The sequence goes on from CM055112.1 coordinate 24,756,369, forward strand.
TCTGCCTTGTTTGATTGTTCTCTGTAGAGTGTGGATTGATATTCCAACACCCCCCCTCAAGCCACACTTGGTTGGCGTCCTAGCTGTCACCTGCCCCACAAGTTGGGCCACCTAATTATGGCTTTGACACCATGAACTGTTAGGTCTAACTTGGCTCTGATACCATATTAGAAATCCATAAATCATAATATGGATGGACAGACTAGGATTTGAACCTAGGACCTCCCCCATACCGGATGGGATGCTCTACCACTGAGCTATCCGCCCTGTTTGATAGTTCTCTCTAGAGTGTGGATTGATATTGCAATAGTTCGGTTAATAAGAACGTAGTTAGTTACATCTCTCTCTCTCTCTCTCTCTCTCTCTCTCTCTCTCTCTCTCTCTCTCTCTCTCTCTCTCTCTCTCTCTCTCTCTCTCTCTCTCTCTCTCTCTCTCTCTCTCTCTCTCTCTCTCTCTCTCTCTCTCTCTCTCTCTCTTTCTCTCTCTCTCCGCTATGCTATCTCTCTTTTCTATGTATGGGCCTTGGAAATTAGATAGCAACATCCGTGCAGATTTGTGACACGCTTGTTATGATACTCTAGTTTATAAATTAGCCTTAATCTATTTTCATTTTATTCGAGTATAAGAGTGCATGGTGTCAATAATCAAACATGCAACATCAAGAATTCACCATAAGCAATCACCAAAGAAGCCAGAAGAAGAACACACACTATTAATCTATCACGCCACAACATACTGAATGTAAAATGTACATATAAATCCTGAACCCTGATAGAGAGGGAGAACCTAGGAGTAGACTACTAGACTAGCCAACAGCTAGTTACATCTAGTAATAAAGTACATCGTAAATAGTAACTAAGAAGTATAACAATGAAGTTTATCATTGGTGTCTAACACTCTCCCTCAATGATAAAATTACATTCTTCTATTCCTAGTAGAGTACAAAACTTTTCAAATTTACATCTACCTAATGACTTAGTAAAAATATCCACCACTTGATCTTCAGATTTACAGAAAACAAGATCAATGGCTCCATCAAGAATTTTTTCTCGAACAAAATGATAATGTATTTCGATGTGCTTGGTTCGAGCATGTAAAACTAGACTTTGGCAAGGTGAATGCAGCTTTGATTGTCGCAAGATATAGTAGTTGCATTTATTTGTGGTTGAACTAAATTCACAAGCAATCTTTGTAACCATACCGCTTCTTGTGCAACATTGCTGAGTGCTCGATATTCAGCTTCCGTCGAGGATAAGCCTACTGTAGGTTGCTTTTTGCTGCTCCATGAAGCTGCAGCTGTACCATAACTGAATTTATGACCACTGGTAGACCTTTTGTCATCAATATTACCTGCCCAATCAGCATCTGTATATCCTATCAATATTGGCACTTCAGGCTAATCATACTTCAAACGAAAATTCAATGTCCCTCGAATGTATCTGAGAATACGTTTAGCAAACTTTTAGTGTGTTTGACTAGGATCTTGCATAAATTGACTAACAACACCAACATCATAAGAAATATCAGGTCGTGTGTGTGTCAAATAAATCAAACTACCTACCAGCTGTCTATACAAATAAGCATCCACTTTCTCAGATTCATCATATGCAGTAAGCTTCGTGTTGACATCCGTAGGTGTACTCAAAGGCTTACAATCTTGCATATTGGAACTATAAAGCAAATCTCGTTCATATTTGCTTTGTGTAAGAAAGACCACATTTTCCTTTTGCCATACTTCAATGGCAAGACAATAGTGCATCAATCCTAGATCGCTCATGTCAAAAGCATTGGAAAGATCTGATTTGATTTCATCAATTAAGCTCTCATTACTTCCTGTAATAATCAAATCATCCACGTACAACACAATGAACACTATATCTGAATCTTGCCTTAGAATGTAAAGATTAGGATCAGCATCACTCTTTACCATTCCCCTTCGCTTAAAGTGTTCATCAATGCAAGAGTACCACACCCGTGGTGCTTGCTTCAATCCATAAATAGCAAATTGATGTTGATCAGCATAATTGCCCGCTTGCCATTTGCCTTTTCTTTGTTCTATCTCCTTCTGTTTCTTGAAGCATTCACGCTACCAATGGCCAGGTTTGTTGCAATACCTACAATTTCCAAGTTTATTTTGCTTGGAATAGCCGCGTCCTTGACCTCGGCCTTGATTCCAATTGCCTCAATTTGGGCCATCATTGGGTTTTTCTTGAAATTGTTGGAACGATCCATGATATGAGTTTTTGTTGAAAATTGTCACTTCTCAATTGACATTTGTTTTGTGAATATTGATCAAACATTAGAATAATGTTGATGATCTGATTTCACACGTGTGGAGCCTGTTTCCACATGTGAAAGGATGTACTTTTCATGCTTGTATATATCTAAATTGATTTTGTATCATTCTAGTTAGTGTGAACATGATATGACTAGTTTTTAGTCAAGTTGACTAGTCACCTAGAAATTAGCTTTTCCTTGCATGTGCATGAGTAAATGCTCCCACATGGCAAGTGGATGTTCACACGTGTGTATAGAGTACTAGAAGATAAGAGTTGACCATTTTCCTTAGATCCTATTTTTTAGAAAATATTCCTATATTCTAGGAGACTAGCTTTTGGATTCTAGCCATATTCTAGAAGTTCAACTTTGGATAAGCATCAATGATGGATCAAATGGATAGATCTGAGTGATGTGGCACTCTTCACACGTGTGAAGACCTGCTGGACTATACTAGACTCGTGGATGTACTTGATCCATAAAAGGATCATCATTTTGCTAAGATGATTGATGAGACTTTTGCATTCTACACTTTTGTGAGGTTTCTAGTCATTTGTCTTGTGATTTCTATGAATGATTGCTATCTAGGATTATTGTACTTCTTGTTTCAGGTGCAGGCCGTACTGTAGACAGTACTCCACACGTGTGAGGCCGCTCTCACTAGTTAATGATGTGTTGATCCATTGCTCTTGCTTAAATCCAAGTGTATTGAATCTAGATCAAGATCTAATGTGTAGAACTTGATAGAACCATTGATTAGGCAACCAATAACTCTCTATGATCATAAAGTACAATCATTTTGTTCTAAAAACTGTAAAATTTATCATGGTATCAGAGCTAAGTAAGAGAGTGATCATTGAATCATAATGGGCAAAATTTGTTTTTGGCCAATATTAGTGAGGGCAAGTTCATATAGAGTGATAGCTTGAAATCATTTGGATCAAGACGACTTGGAGGCTGTGTATGTACTTTTCACACATGTGAAACCGTACAACAACTTTCATTTCAAGTTACTTTGTGTTTGTTCGTCCCAAAATCACAATACTAGTTCATTTTTTGTGCTTTTTGAAGCATAGTATTGATATAGATTCAATCTAGCTAATACCTATGACCAAATAGAATTTTGGATCATTGAAGCATTTCTTTCTAGAGTCTAAGTTCACATCTTAGAGGCTGATTTATTCAGATCCTTAGTTGAAGTGAAATCTCTAAGAAAAGTGTAAAGCCGTTTTTTTTTTTGGGAGAGTGAAAGCTAGGAATTTTTGGCAAGATCTTAGTGTATCATTCAAGCTTGTGTGCTAGTTTGATAAAGACAATCCTAGAGGCATTCTTGTGAGCTTTAGGCCCTTCATAGATCTTTTAAAATTCAGAAATCTTTGTGATTTTTAGAAGAGCATTCATTCTACAATGTCATCCATGGGTAAATATTTGATGGAATCAAGTGAGAGACTCACTTCCACAAATTATTCCATTTGAAAAGTGAGAATGGAATCACTCCTAGCGATCCATGATCTATTTGACATAGTTCAAGGAGTTGAGGAAGATCCTCAAACTCCCCAAGAACAAGCCAAATACAAGAAGAGAGCAAGATTAACTCTACATTGCATAAAGTTAAATGTATGCAATGACCTCTTGAAAGAGCTGTCTTCTTGTACCTCATCCAAAGAGGCTTGGGATTCATTAAAGAGCATCTATGAATCCAATAATAATTCAAGAATCCTCATGCTAAGAATTCAAGTTTTCCAAAGCATGAAAGGAAGTGGAGAGAGTGGACAAGAGTATGTCCTTAGGATCAAATCTCTTAGCAAGGAGTTAAGTGCAATAGGAGAGAAGATCCAAGATCAAGAGCTAGTACAAATCATCTTGAATGGTCTAGGTGATGAGTTCACCAACTTAGTCCAATCACTTGCCATTCAAGACACTCTTCCATCCATTGAAAAGTTGCACAATGTTCTTGTGGCCTAGGAGAGTAGGCTTCTACACCTAAAGACAAGAATGGATATCATGTCACTTAATGGAGGAGAGGAGAAATATAACTTTACATCTAAAGGCAAGAAGAAGCAACAACCATTCAAGAAAAATCAAGGCAAGGAGGCCGAGATGAAGAATGGAGGATCTACTTCCAAAGGCAAAGTGAAGAACAAGGCAAAACTCAAGTGTTTCTTTTGTGGAAAGAAAGGACACTTTGTCTCAGAATGCTACTTGAAGAAGAATCAACAAGACAATGGAGATCAAGGGAACATTGCTCAAGAGGAAGAAGATGAGGATGGATTCAACACATCCTTAATGGTTGCATCTACACCAACTTCAAGTCAAGACACATCGTGGATAGATAGTGGGGCTAGTTCCCACATGTCTTTTAACAAGCATTATTCTTTTACTCTTCTATCTTGTAATGAATCTAAGAAGTCAATATACACTGCTAGTGATCAAGCATGCAAGATGGATGGCATAGGATCTATACCTCTTTGCTTAGGCACATCTAAAAGGATAGATCTAGATAATGTTTTGTATGTTCCTACCATTTCAAGAAACTTGCTTAGTGTAGGACAATGGACTGGATGTACATTTCAAGAATGGAGTTTGTTCCATCTTGAAAAATGATAAGTGCATAGCTAGTGGCATTAAGCAAGGTAAACTTTTCAAGTTGGATGCTAATGTTGCAAGTGAAAGTGTGAAATTGGCTAGGGAGGAGCTAACTCAAGTGGAGTTTTGGCATAAGAGATTAGGCCATCCTAATCTTCAATCTATGGATTCAATGGCAAGCAAGGAACTAGCTCTCGGCCTACCAAGAGCTTTCAAAAAGTGTGGAAAGATGTGTGAGGCATGTGGCCTTGCAAAGTCACACAAATCTTCTTACAAGAAATCTTCATCAGGATCTCTCTCTCCCTTGGATCTCATACATTCTGATGTACATAGTTTTTCACATGCAAGTAATGGAGGTGCCTTGATGTATGTAGCTTTTATAGATGATTGTACTAGATTCACATGGATTGAGTTACTATCAAAGAAAAGTCTTGTTTATGAAGCTTTCATTAAGTTCAAGTCTCTAGTAGAGAAACAACTTAGTACTTCCATCAAAGCACTAAGATGTGATAATGGAGGAGAGTTCACCTCCAATAAATTGAAAGACTTTTGTGAGATCAATGGCATTAAGTTGCAATACACTTGTTCCTACACCCCCCAACAAAATGGGGTGGCTGAGAGGAAAAATAGGAGTCTATGTGAGTGTGCAAAGTCTTTAAGACTTGATGCATCACTTCCCATCTCATTTTGGGGAGAATCTATAACATGTGCTAATTACTTGTGTAATAGACTTCCTAGTAGTGCTATAGATGGGATCTCACCTTATCAAGCCTTGTTTGATAAGAAACCCAATGTAAAAGATTTTAAGATCTTTGGAGGTATTTGTTATGTTCACATCACTTTGGAGACTAGAAGGAAATAAGATGCTACCTCCTTTAAAGGGATATTTGTTGGCTATGGAAAAAATAGCAAGGGCTATAGGATATATGGTCCTATATCCAAGAAAGTAAAGGTAAGCAAGGATGTACTTTTTGATGAGTCACAATTTGCTAAAAATGGATCTAACCCATTGTGCATTGAAGATCTTGACAAACCCGAGGAGGATCTTGACAAACCCGAGGATGGAGACATGGATCCAAGTCAAAAGGGGTCGAGGAGATCATCAAGAAGCAAGGCCGAGCCCTCAAGGCTCACCTATGTGGACAAGGGAAAACAAAAGGAAGACTCTCCACCTTCTACCTCTTACTCCTTCTTAGTTATATTGCTTGAAGAACCATCATCTTTTGAAGAAGCATATAGATCTAAAGTTGGAGAGATGCAATGCAAGTAGAGTATGATGCATTAGAAGAAAATCATGCTTGGAATCTTGTAAATCTTTCAAAAGGGAAGAAACCACTTGCATGTAAGTGGATCTATAGAATAAAGTACAATCAAGATGGATCTATTAGTAAGTACAAAGCTAGGCTTTTTGCTAAGGGATTTCTTCAAATAAAAGGATTGGATTATGAAGAAACATTTGCACCTATAGCTAAGCTTGTAACCATTAGATTAATCATTTGCATTGCTACTTTGTTCAAGTGGGATCTCTACCAAATGGATGTGACAAATGCCTTCTTGAATGACTTCTTAGAAGAGGAAATCTACATGATGCAACCTGAGGGCTTCATCAAGGTTGGTGAGGAGCAAAAGGTGTGCCACTTAAGGAAGAGCCTATATGGCTTGAAGCAAGCACCTAGAGCTTGTACTCTAGGTTGCATGATTTTCTCTATTCTCTTGGCTTTGTACTAAGTGCTTATGAACCTTCATTATATTAAAATGTAATGAAGGAATGATCATCATTTTGGTACTTTATGTTGATGACATCATTTTGACAGGGAATGATGATGAAGGCATAAGCAAAGTAAAAGTTGATTTATCTAGTGAGTTCAAGATGGTACATTTAGGCTTCCTAAAGTTTATACTTGGGATAGAAGTGTCTAGAAGTAGCAATTGTACTTTCATAAGTCAATCTAAGTATGCTACTTCCATTCTTGAAAGATTTGGCATGAAAGATTGTAAGGGGATTGATACCCCTATGGAGCATGTTGTGAAAGCAACTAATGAAGGTGACAAAGCATCCTTTGAGGACATCACCCTCTTTAGGAAGCTTATAGGCTCTCTAATCTATTTGACCATCACTAGACCTGACTTAAGTTTTTGTGTAAGCAAGTTGAGTCAAAGTATGCAAGCTCCTTTAGTTCATCATTGGAAAAGTGTCAAAAGAGTACTTAGATATGTTTCTAGTACTAGAAGACTTTATGAAGGATCTAGCTTGCACTTGAGAGCCTACTCGGATTCAGATTTTGCAGGTGACAAGATGGATAGGAAGTCCATTAGTCCATTTCCAACTTTTCTTTGTGGAGGAATAATATCTTGGCTTTCCAAAAAGCAAGATACAATCTCACTATCTTCTTGTGAAGCCGAGTACAAGGCATTGACTTCAACAACCAAAGAGCTCCTATGGCTAAGAACACTCTTGATGGAACTACATGTGCTAGAGGTCGAGGAGATCCCTTACATATTTTGTGACAATCAAGCTTCTCAACAAATTTCTTCAAATCCTATCTTTCATGCTAGAACAAAGCATATTGAGATAGCTCACCACTTTGTGAGGGAGAAGGTACAATTTAAGGAGGTGCAACTACATCGTGTACCATCATCCGGATGCATAGCTGATATCTTAACCAAGCCATTGTCCAAAGATCCATTTTTTAAGTTAAGATATGCTCTTGGAATTGTAGATAGATGTACATTAGATTTTCCAAGTTAGAAGTGAGGAGGAGTGTTGAAAGTTGTCACTTCTCACTTGACATTGGTTTTGTAAATATTGATCAAATATTAGAATAATGTTGAAAATCTGATTTCACACGTGTGGAGCCTGTTCCCACGTGTGAAAGGATGTACTTTTCATGCTTGTATATATCTAAATTGATTTTGTATCAATCTAGTTAGTGTGAACATGATATGACTAGTTTCTAGCCAAGCTGACTAGTCACCTAGAAATTAGATTTTCCTTGCATGTGCATGAGTAAATGATCCTACATGGCAAGTGGATGTTCACACGTGTGTATAGAGTACTAGAAGATAAGAGTTGACCATTTTCCTTAGATCCTATTTTGTAGGAAATATTCCTATATTCTAGGAGACTAGCTTTTTGGATTTTAGCCATATTCTAGAAGGCCAACTTTGGATAAGGATCAAGGATGGATCAAATGGATAGATCTGAGTGATGTGGCACTCTTCACACATGTGAAGACCTGCTGGACTGTACCAGACTCGTGGATGTAATTGATCCATTTCATTTTGCTAAGATGATTGATGAGACTTTTGTATTCTACACTTTTGTGAGGTTTCTAGTCATTTGTCTTGTGATTTCTATGAATGATTGCTATCTAGGCTTATTGTACTTGTTTCAGGTGCAGGCTGTACTGTGGACAATACTCCACATGTGTGAGGCCGATCTCACTAGTTAATGATGTGGTGATCCATTGCTTTTGCTTAAATCCAAGTGTAGTGAATCTAGATCAAGGTCTAATGTGTAGAACTTGATAGATCCATTGATTAAGCAACCAATAACTCTCTATGATTGTAAAGTACAATCATTATTGTCCTAAAAACTGTAAAATTTATCAGTTTCCACCTTTTGATTGGTGTCTTCCATGACCAAATCTGCCAAACGTCCTCTCCTGCAAGAGCTTGATCAAATCCCCTATTGTGATGACTCAAGTTCTCTTGACGTTGTTCTTCCTACAAAAGCAATCCACCTAAATCTTCATAGGTTGGAAGATTTTCCCGTGTGGCTATACTTGTCACAAACATTTGATGTGACTCACTCAAACTATTCAATGTCAACTGCACGATCTCACGATCCTGTACTCGCTCTCCAACTATTGCTAATTGGTCACGAATCTCTTTGATCTTCGATAGGTGATCAGCAACTTTTGCACCATCATCCATCCGCAATGTGTGCAGCTTTGTCTTCAGAAATAACACTCGAGATGTGTTTGTGGTCTCAAACAATGTCTTCAATGTATCCCATGTTTCTTTTGATCCTTCTGAATCCAAAATGTAGGAAATAATTGCATCTCTAACTGATAAGTTGATGACATTTTGTGCTTTCCGTTTTTTCTGTCAAATGTTCGCTGATTTTCTTCAATCACTGGCCTTGTCTCTGCACCTATCACGATCTCCTATAGCTTCTTTTCCATCAAAATATTTTTCAGTTTGAATTTTCAAACTGCATAGTTGCCGGCTTCTTCCAATTTGCTTGACTCATTGAGGACACTCTCGCTTAGAGTTGCCATTACTGAACAGATGAGTCCAGATCAAGTAATTTATCACACCACAAAACTGTATATTTTTTTGGTTATACACTTGATATCGGAATGGAGCACGGAAGTACGGCTGCTCAGGATCCTCCTTAACTTGTGCGTGTGGATCCAATATTGGAGCATGCGATATCGTACTGGAGCGTGGATGTACAACTACTCAAAATTTTCTTTAGCTCGTGCGCTTGGATCCGATATTGGTAAGTACAATATCGGACTGGAGCGCGGATGTACGACTGCTCGGGTTTCTCTTCAGCTAGCGCGCTTGGATCCGATATTGGTACGGATATAAAAAGAGAGAATATAAGAACTTTCAGAGAGAATATTTTAGATTCCCTACTTCGACGCGGCGGCTACGCTGCCTCCTCTTTGCTTAGATTTCGAAACGAGTGATCGTTCAAACAGACAGATCTCAGTAATGTGAAAGGTATGAAGCCTCAAAGCTCTAAATGGTAGTTCTAGACACTGTCTGGTGTGATTTGCAATACCCCAAACAAACAAATGAGAGACTTCTTTGCACAACTCTCTGACAAATGACACTTCTCACAAAGACTAAAAAAATAATTGTAAAACTTTTGCCACTCAACAAATTTTCAATCATTTTGATGCTGCCCTGGCCTTTTTAATGCCTCAAAGACTGTGTCTTCGTTCCCCACTAATAATTGTGAGCTCCAAAACCTGCAAAATACATCAAGAAGAATTTCTTCCAGCCATTTTTTTTTGTCTCTCCAAGCTTACGCCTCCTGTGAAGGACTTTCTCACTTCGTTGCGGAGCTTGTGACGAGCTTATCCACCGATTAGGCACGCAGGACTATCGTAGCTCTGATACCATGTCAATAATCAGATATGCAACATCAAGCATTCACCATAAGCAATCACCAAAGAAGCCGGAAGAAAAACACACACTATCAATCTATCACGCCGCAACATACTGAATGTAAAATGTACATATAAACCCTGAACCCTGATAGAGAGGGAGGACCTAGGAGTAGACTACTAGACTAGCCAACGACTAGTTACAGCTAGTAATAAAGTACATCATAAACAGTAACTAAGAAGTGTAACAATGAAGTTTATAGTTGATTTCTAGCACGAACTGCACATACATTTGAGAGCAAAGTGGTCTAACCGTCATGTGATGTTTGGGACCTCTCCTTTAGTATATTTAGTCATGTGTGAAAGTGCACATTATTGTTCTTAACACTTGTGACCTGAAATCGTCAATGCAATGAGGAGATACGATAATCTGTGACCAAACATTTCCGCTATAGATATTGCTCAGGACTCAACATAATAAGGAAGTTGTTTAAGCAATATTCAACTGTAAATCATTCAAATTTTCTCTAACTTTTTAGCCTTGACTACAGGATTTGCCTTGGCGATGGCATCACGCCCAATCGCTTTGTAATCAGTTGTACACTGATGCGTTTCAGTGTATCGGTGCAATGAGCAAAATACATTTTCACATCGGCATTTAATTAACCCATACAATGGAACGCGTTTGCTACAGGAAAAGCAGCGACTAGGATCATGAGATGCAGTAGCTTCTGTCGAAACACCAACGGCAGGTTTTCTAATGTCAGCAAGCTCAGTATGTGGTGCAATTGTAGCTACGTCTCTACCTTCCCTCAGTAAATCAACCAGCCGGGAGGATGTCAATTCGGAGTTTGGTGTTTCTAACGTTGTGGCAGTTCCCTCAAAACTCATTCTAGTGAAGTTGCTGTCTTGCCTGATGATAGAATTTGATGTGTAACACTTTGAGCACAAGTTCATTGTGTCCTTACTCCCAAAACACCCACAATTATTTGCACAAAGAACAGGCTTTTCAAGCCTAGTGGTGCCTTCTGTCATGCCCATGACTGGCCTCGGGTAGCATGTCCATGCTAGGGACTGGTAGACCAACAACCCGTAAGTTAATTGTGACTATAAGGGAATTAGGGCCCGTATGTGTACATGGTCATAATTAATGGTTGTAGCCTAAATACTTGATGGTGGATTTGGCTCTAAGTGTGTTTTGCCATTGATTTGTGTTCTTGAAGAAATCTCGAATTGTGAGAATTTTTCTGTTGTGTGATATGGAATCTTGACACTATTTCGAGAATTCAGTGGAGTATGCAACGATGCGGTGAAAGTGCGGATTATGCTTCCCGTAGATTTCCTTATTTGAAGTGTAATCGGTTGTGTGGTAAGTGCACTACCAGGTATACAATCGGTTCGATGTTTAGACACTTCATATTGGTTTTCAGGAAGTAAATTTCCAGTTTCCAATTCACTTATGTTGCCGTTTACTTCATTTGAGACACTTTTTCGTTAGCAATGGGATCAATAAGAGGAAATACTGGTTTTTACGGCTTTTTGTTTTCCAAACAGTTATTTAAGTGATTTTGTTGGCTGTCTTTTGCTTTTTTGTGAGCCAATTTTGGCTTGAATCAGAGGAAAAACAGGAAAAGAAATACAAAAAAGACTAATCACTGGTTGCAAGTCTTAGTGGTTTTCACAGGATTTGCATGGCGGTCTCTTGATGATTTACAGGTTATGCTAGAGTTTCTTCAAATTAACAGTGTTTTGTAGGTTGGAGTAAATTAGTAAAGCCATCTTTGTGATGGTATGAACTACTGCAGAGCCTATCTTGTGGTAAAGGGAGGTGCAGCCTACAGATCTGTGTTTGAAGAAATTTGGGCAGCATATAGCTTGTTTTCCAGCCATAATAGAACCTGTGCATATGTAAATCTGTAAGAAAATGTTGCTTATGCATAAATGAAAGCATAGCAATAGTGATTGCATTCTACTTGCATTTGTTATATGCAAAAATAGCAGTAAGAAAAGGTAGATAGCTTCAACTAAGGAAAACTCACCTTTGAGAACAGAGAGCAGGCTGTAAAGGTTGATCCAACCACATGGGCGGTGAAACCTATTACACCCAAAGCTGATGACGGATCATCCACGACAGATTATATGATTGATCGCCAAGGCCAGTCAAGGGTGGTCACTATGGTTTAGAGACGGATGTCGTGAGATGGACAAATGCATTAGCAACGATTGACTGGGCTTTTATGTGAATGGCTAGGATTGTTTTGAAGGGACCCAAAGTGTGTTGAAAGGGAGGATAGTCTTCAACTTCATTAAAAATTTTCACTTTGAAAGGGACCCAAGAGTATGAAATTCAAGAAGTGTGAAGTTTCTTCACCAAGAAGAAACAGTTCAAAAACTTGAAAAGGCCTAATTTTCTTGTTTTAAGTCTGTTTTTGACCAAACGAGGGGCTATAGCCTCCAGACTAAGGGCATCCGGACTGTACCTGCAAGTACGATATCGCAAAACAGAGTCATTGAAGTGGAGAAAGTGTTCAGAGCATGCCAAAAGTGATTTCACCATTCCATTGGGCAAGTAGTTGGGAGTTGGTGACAAGGAGCATTTCGGAAGGCGACGCCAATTTGGCTTTCAATCTGGCGGAAAAGCGGCGGGTGGCCTGGTAAGCAAAAAATTGCAGGCCATCATTTTGATTTTGAACATCACCATTGGCCTCGACATACAATTTATAGCCTGCGGTTGCAGTTTTAGGCAATTTTGGGATGGCGAACATGGGAGAGTCCATTTTGAGTCAAAATAACAAATTGGATGGGATTTCCAACTATGCAGTGTGGAAATTCAAAATGAAAATCATACTGAAGAGAAGGAACTGTGGGATGTCGTCAAGGTAATGAGAGAAGACCGCCAAATGAAGTGGACATTAAAGTGTTCGACATGAAGGCGAGGAGAGCTTTGACCTTCATCAATCTGTCAGTGAAAGACCACATCATTACCCACATAAGTGATGCCATTACACCTAGACATGCATGAGATGTGCTAAATTAGCAGTTCGAGACGTCAAATCCATCAAGGATTATGTTTCTGAAGTCAAAGCTGAATAGTGCCTGAATGGAGCAAGGAGAGCACATTCAGACATACATGAACAGAATGAAGACAATGAGGGATGGATTGCATTCTAAGTGCATACGTGATGTTGAGCTGGTGCACAATGCATTGTGCGGCATTGCAGAACCTTATCAATTCACTCAAGAAGATAGCCATAAACAAGGAGCTTCTCAATTGCCAAGAACTCGTGGAAGATCTTTTTTATTCAATGAAGAGAAATGACAATACAATCGAAAGAAACCTCACAAGAGAGGGGGGTCATAAAATAAGCAAGAGGGCTGCCCATGTGGAGCCCAAGTGGCAATTCCACTAATTTAGAAATTACATGTGGAAATAGCCCTTCCACTAGAGGTCACCATTAAAAAGTGGCACACTCTAATCCTAGGAAACATTACTAGCTCCTACATAGTCGTTCCTTCTCTGGGATACGCCATGTAGCCTCACATAGAAAATAATCATCCTAGCTAGTAATCCTTGGCTCACATGCTCGAGTCTCAGCTTCTTCTGCTCTCCTCACTCTGAGACCTCCTCGGTCATGGGTGAGCGATACTCTGTGTCTTCAGCTTGGCTCGACATCTGGGGATTCTTTGAAATCCGCTAACAAAGCCACCACTCATGACTCAATAACTATTGGAGAAGGTATATTTCAAGAGAAAGTCACATATAGGATCAATCATGCATTGAGAATGTCTTTTACTTGCCATCAACACCCATAGATACCTTGTAATACACATGATCATAGAGAGTGTGGAAAATGGCACATTCCAAAGCAATCTCCTAAAAGAACCAACTTATGAACCTTGAGTGAATTAGATTTAAGATCAGAAGAGAAGAAAGATACCCTGCCTCTCTCTCTCTCTCTCTCTCTCTCTCTCTCTCTCTCTCTCTCTCTCTCTCTCTCTCTCTCTCTCTCTCTCTCTCTCTCTCTCTCTCTCTCTCTCTCTCTCTCTCTCTCTCTCTCTCTCTCTCAAAAGAAGTATGCCATTTTTACTAAAATTGATTAAGAATGTTCTTTGTGAGCCTCAACATTAGACCACACGCACTTGAATTCTTCACAAGCACATACTAATTCACAAATTCTGTTGGGTAGTAAAATAGTACCTACTATAAAAAACGTAAGCAAATGATCTTGCCTTCAGCCTTGTTATGTATTTTCAAAGGTAAAATCATTCAATAATATTGCATACATTAATCCAAAACATAACTTTCTCCAAACTATTCTAAAATATAAGTAAAAGAAATTGGTACTCCCTTACCTCATATATATAAGGATGAATCCCGCAAGTGTATGTCCCATGAATCATGCACCTTGTATGCCTCTTCCTACTGCACTTAAGTTCCATTAAATAGAAAGACTAAGTAACTCTACCAAACAATCAACTCTATATTGTGAAAGTTTGCTCGATATGAGCGTATACTATTTCCCTCAAACACAACATAGTGACATATGGATACAAAATCCATGCAATCTTATACTTGAATTAAATGAAAATAGATTAAGGCTAATTCATAAACTAGAGTATCATAGCAAGCAAGTCACAAATTTGCACGGATGTTGCTATCTTATTTCCAAGGATCATTACCCACACATCCTTTTTTATTTTGCTAGGCTTCAATTACGAGGTAGGTACAAGAAACATATATTGAGATCAGACAATTTATACCCTTGTGGATGTATTTCAGAGAATTTATGTAATTTTGAAAGGAGTAAGGATGCAATGAACTTGTGCTCAAAGTGTTACACGTCAAATTCTGTCATCAGGCGAGACAACAACTTCACTGGAATGAGTTTTGAGGGAACTGCCACGACGTTAGAAACACCGAGCTCCGAATTAACATCCTCCCGGCCTGTTGATTTACTGAGGGAAGGTAGAGACGTAGCTACAATTGCATCACATACTGAGCTTGCTGACATTGGAAAACCTGCCGCTGGCATTTCGACAGAAGCTACCACATCTCATGATCCTAGTCGCTGCTTTTCCTAGAGCAAACACGTTCCATTGTATGGGTTAATTAAATGCCGATGTGGAAATGTATTTTGCTCATTGCACCGATACGCTGAAATGCATCAATGTACAACTGATTACAAAGCGATTGGGCGCAATTCCATTGCAAAGGCAAATCCTGTAGTCAAGGCCTAAAAGTTAGAGAGAATTTGAATGATTGACAGTTGAACATTGCTTAAACAAACTTCTTATTCTATTGAGTCTTGAGCTATATCTATAGCGAAAATTTTTGGTCACAGATTATCATATCTCCTCATTGCATTGACGATTTCAAGTCACAAGTGTTAAGAACAATAATGTGCACATTCACACATGACTAAATAACTAGTTAAAGGAGAGGTCCCAAACGTCACATGATGGTAGGAACCACTTCGCTCTCTTTATGTATGTGCAGTTCGCTCTTTTCTCATTAATCAGTTAATAAGAATGTAGTTAGTTACATCTCTCTCTCTCTCTCTCTCTCTCTCTCTCTCTCTCTCTCTCTCTCTCTCTCTCTCTCTCTCTCTCTCTCTCTCTCTCTCTCTCTCTCTCTCTCTCTCTCTCTCTCCCCGCTATGCTATCTCTCTTTTCTTTGCGATGCTACATGAATTCTCTGAAGGCATAAATTGTTTCATCTCAATATATGTTTCTTATACCTCCTCGTAATTGAAGCTTAGCAGAATCAAATCTGATGTGTGGGTAATGGGCCTTGGAAATTAGATAGCAACATCCGTGCAGATTTGTGACTCGCTTGCTATGATACTCTAGTTTATAAATTAGCCTTAATCTCTTTTCATTTTATTCGAGTATAAGAGTGCATGGATTTCATATCCCTGTGTCAGTATGTTGTGTTTGAGGGAAAGTACATATACGCTCATATCGAGCAGACTTTCACAATATAGAGCTGATTGTTCGGTCATAGAGCTAGTTAGTCTTTCTATTTAATGGAACTTACGTGCAGTACGAAGGGGCATACAAGGTGCATGATTCATGGGGTACTTGCATGATTCATCCTTGTATATATGAGGTAAGGGAGTACCAATTTCTTTTACTTATATTTTAGAATAGTTTGGAGAAAGCTAAGTTTTGGATTAATGTATGCAATATTGATTGAATGATTTGACCTTTGAAATTTATAACAAGGCTGAAGGCAATTTTGAGAGAGAGAGAGAGAGAGAGAGAGAGAGAGAGAGAGAGAGAGAGAGAGAGAGAGAGAGAGAGAGAGAGAGAGAGAGAGAGAGAGAGAGAGAGAGAGAGAGAGAGAGAGAGAGAGAGAGAGAGAGAGAGAGAGAGAGAGAGAGAGAGAGAGAGGCGGGGTATCTTTCTTCTCTTCTGACCTTAAATCTCATTCACTCAAGGTCCATAAGGTTGTTTTTTTGGGAGATTGCCTTGGAATGTGCAATTTTCCACACTCCCTACGATCATGTGTATAACAAGGTATCTATGTAGTGTCCATAACAAGTAAGAAACATTCTCAATGCATGATCGATCCTATTTGTGATTTCCTCTTGAAATTTACCTTCTCCAATAGTTATTGAGTCATGAGAGGCGGCTTCTATTGATTGAAGTCAGCAAAGGAGGCTTGGGACACATTAGCCTCAACATATGAGACTAAAAGAGTCACTATTCGTTTGTACATATGCAACAAGTTGATCACCAAGAAAATGGCAGAGGATGACATGATGTTTGTTCATTTCACAAAGCTGCATTGAATAGTTCGCTGCAATTGGATCGGTGGTGAGTGATGAAGAAGCAGTCATGATGCTTCTTAACTGCCTTCTTGAGTCATTTGATCACTCAACATCAATATTTGGTAGTGGTACTCAATTTTTGATCACTCAATATAGTTACATCTCTCTCACTATCTGTCTCTCTCCACTATGCTATCTCTCTCGAGTCTATATTTTAAAGGTCAAATCATTTAATAAGTATTGCATAGGTTAATCCAAAACTTAGCTTTCTGCAAACTATTCTAAAATATAAGTAAAAGAAATTGGTACTCCCTTACCTCATATATACAAGGATGAATCATGCAAGTGTATGCCCCATGAATCATGCACCTTGTATGCCCCTTCCTACTGCATGTAAGTTCCATTGAATAGAAAGACTAACTAATTCTATGACCACACAATCAACTCTATATTGTGCAAGCTTGTTCGATATGAGCGTCTACATACTTTCGATCAAACACAACATAGTGACATATGGGTACGAAATCCATGGACTCTTATACTCGAATTAAATGAAAATAGACTTAGGCTAATTTTTAAACTAGACTATCATAACAAGCGAGTCACAAATCTGGACGAATGTTGCTATCTAATTTCCAAGGCTCATTACCCACACATCATTTTGATTTTGCTAGGCTTCAATTACGAGGGAGGTACAAGAAACATATATGGAGATCAGACAATTTATACCCTTGTGGATGTATTTCAGAGAATTCATGTAGCAGTGCACAGACTCAAGAGAGATAGCATAGTGGAGAGAGAGAGATAGTGAGAGAGATGTAAATACATTCTTACTAATTAATTAAGGAGAGAAGAGCAAACTGCCCATACATAGAGAGAGTGAAGTGGGTGAACCATCATGTGACGTTTGGGACCTCTCACTTTAACTAGTTATTTAGTCATGTGTGAATGCGCACATTATTGTTCTTATCACTTGTGACCAAGTTCCAAGGAGAAAGAGATGGAAAATCCTATCGCTCAAAAGAACTATGCCATTTTTACTAAGGTTGAATAAGAATGTTCTTTGTGAGCCTCGACATTAGACCACACCCACTTGAATTCTTTACAAGCACATACTAATTCACAAATTCTCTGGGTAGCAAAATAGTACCTGCTAAAAAACAATTGAGCAAAAGATCTTGCCTTCAGCCTTGTTATGTAGTTCAAAGGTCAAATCATTCAATAAATATTGCATACATTAATCCAAAACTTAGCTTTCTCCAAACTATTCTAAAAAAAAATAAAATTGGTACTTCCTTACCTCATAGAAACAAGGATGAATCATGCAAGTGTATGCCCCATGAGTCATGCACGTTGTATGATATCTATTGAATCGAGTCTATTTGGTAGATGGAGAGACCATCTCTGGTGGATAGTCCTCTGTGGAATTCTGATCGTAAGGATGATCCATAACAAATCTATAACAAATCTAGAGTACCTTAGGATTGGGCAAGTAGGCCTCTTGGACTCTTTGTTAACTTGACTGTTTTTTTTTTTTTTTTTGAATATTAGTCAGAGAAGAATAAAGTGGTGGTGTCCAAATGGCATAGCTGTTTTGTTTTCTGGTGTTAGGGTTTTGCAATAAATTTGGAAAGAACTGTGGTATTTGGAAAACGCTAAGACCTAGTCAAATAATAAAGTAGATGTTGTTTTGAAGTTGACTTGGTTCAGGTTGGAAGTCAAAGCTCTCGGTTGAGGGTTGATAGGAAATCCTCTGTTGAGAATTGATAGAAAGGTCCGGTTGAGAGCTGATAGAAAGGTCCGGTCGAGAGCTAAGTGAATGGCTTCGGTCGAGATCAGATAGAGTACTTCGGTCGAGATCTAAGAGAGTGCTTCGGTCGAGATCTTATAGAGTGCTTCGGTCAAAATCCAACATAATGCTTTGGTCGAGATCTAACAGAATGCGTTCGGTCAAGATCAGGACAGAAGGCACCAATAGAGATTCAACAAAAAGCCTCCGATTGAGATATGATAGAAAGCTTCAGTTGAGATTTGAGAGAAAGCCTCCGGTCGAGATCTGACATGATGTCTCCGGTTGAGATTTGATAGGTTCCTTCGGTTGAAATTTGAACGGAAGGCCCTTTTGTGTGACAACTTGAGCTGTATTTCATTGTCACTGAATCCCAGATTTTATGACAAATCCAAGCACATAGAAATCCAGTATCATTTCATTCGGGAGAAAGTTTTCTCAGGGCAAGTGATCCTTCAATACCGCTCCACAACAGAAATGGTCGCAGACATCTTCACCAAAGCACTTCCCAGGATCAAGCATCAAAATTCTTCGACATGCTGAACCTGACGAAGAAGCCAAGGCACCAATCATGACCTGTTGTAAAGTTGACTCAGGTGCACCCAGCGTGCCCTATAAGACTCTAAGGGGTGACACTCCCTAAGGTCCCAGAGCAAGTTAGAACGTCAAGGACTGAGCCTCCAACCTGTGGTGAGCCAGTCAAGTAGTCACAAGTCATGAGCTAGCTCTGGAGCTCGAGTCATGGCCTAGTCAGGAAGCAAGTTGATTCTGCCACCGGAACGGCTCCCGGGACCCATGTCTGGGAGCCAGACTGATTCTGCCAGGCTTGCCAGGCTTAATCAGCAAAATAAAAACTAAGTCCCAAAAAGCATGCTTTACCAGAAAGCACTATGTTTCAAAACAGAGGGGGTGCGCCGAATCACAGCAGAACTATAGGGGGAGTCCGGTAGACAGAAAATTGGGCAGCTCAACCAGCGCCAGGAATTCAGTCGCCAGGTCTCAGCTCCCTCTACCAGCACGAGCCAGGCACAATGCCCAGCACGTGTTGGTGGCCCCAAGACCGGTCAGTCTATGTATGAATGTAACCTCTTCCAATAAAGTTGATCCTTGGGGATGATTACCATTTTGGTTTCGCCTCCGGGACTGGTCCAAGTGGAAGGACCCTTACTACAACCTTTTTGCGTCGTTGGCGCCTAAGGGTCCCTGTCATCGACATGGGGCTTGCCGCTATGCCAATTGGTCAGTTTGGCGACCACTATGCCTTGGGTTTCATGTGTGGCTTGTCTTTGCCTTTGGTTACCTTTTGGGGACGGATTCTGAGTTGGCTTTCGGGTTGGTTGGGATTCCAATTTTCTTAAGTCTGAATGGTTAAGCTTGTTACGTTTATGAGTTGGCTTTTACGTAAGTGCATGATGGATGAATTTTAGACTTAAGCGCGTGTTGGGGAAACCGCTCAAGTCCCAGCGCCCTTTGAGGTGCCGGTGCAACATGTGGTATGAGCCGACTAGCCGGTCAGCTATGCAAGTCTCACAGGGATGGCCATGTTTTGGGATTTGTCAGGACAACTGTTGCGCAAGGTGCTGCCCACAGTGTAAGCACGGGTGCGTCCACGGTCGGGGTGGCCGGCAGAATGGGGGACTTGATGAGTCAAAGTGCTGCCCTCGAGGTGTAAGCACGGTCAGTTCTCGTGGTTTGGGCCTGGCGCTATCTGCACATAGGATGGATGAGGCAAAGTGCTGCCTAGGTAGGTGTTAGCACAGTTTGTACCTTGTGGGGTGCGGGGTGACATATTCGAACTGTACAGGTTAACCATTGATACAGAGATGCTGCTCGAATTTGGGTGTAAAGCACGGGTGGTTAGCTGCTGGTGCGGGATAGCTGCCGATCGTTTAGCTATAAGGGCTATCGACCAAAAAGTGGTGGGGCGTGACTGAGGCAATGTGCTGCTTAATGGTGAAAGCACGGATGGTTGGATGGATGTTTTCCCATGGGCTAATTATGTGATAGATTTGTGTGGGTGCGGCTAGGCAAAGATCCTACGTCCGATCTCAAGGGGAATGTGACTTGAGAGGGATCCTCTGTTTAAGCTTTGGTTGGTATGTTCGTTTGTGGTGTGCTTGTTTGGACCTGAATTATCCCTGACTACTTGTTTTGATCCAGGTGATCTGATCTAGTTGGGAGTTGTGAGAGGAGCTTACATTTATGAGTGGACGACGCACAAGTATGGAAAGGAACTTCCATGGGGCAACCCCCAAGATTGGTTCAAGATTGTTATTCTTATCAGGAAAGATCGCGGGGAGGAAGTCAGATTTCATGATCGACTCCGGAGCTTCACATAACTATATCTCAAGGAGCGTAGTGGAACAATTCAGCTTGCCGACCAAGAATGTTACATCTACTCTCAAGGTAGAAACAGCGAAGGGAGAACTAGATGCAGACAAAGCGACATTGAACATCCCGATGCAGATTGAAAGATGGAAGGCTAAACTTAGCTTTGTGATTTTAGAGATGGATGCCTTCGAGGTGATTTTGGGCCTCCCTTGGTTAAATGAACACTGTATCACAGTTTTGGGTAGGAGCTCAAACTTGGTCCTCTTGGATTATAAGGGACAAATCTGCGTGACAAAAGCCCTGCCCGGAGGAAATGCTAAGGATATTGATATTGAACAAAAATCTGGTTGCAGCATTAGCGATGAAAAGAATGGCGAAAGGGAAAAGGTCAAAGTGCTTTCTTTGCATCTGTCGAGAAGTCCCATAAGGGAAAAGCGTGCGACAAGAAAACTTGCCAAAAGAAGTAGCAGATCTGTTAGAAGAATTTAGCGATGTGTTCTCGGAGGAACTCCCAGCTAAGCTACCTCCTCGAAGACCAGTGGACCATAAAATTGAGTTGGTACCAGGAACAGAGCCAACTTCACGAGCACCCTATAGAATGTCCGAAGAAGAGTTGGCAGAAGTGAAACGACAACTTGGTGAATTGATAGACAAAGGTTTTATTAGACCTAGCGCTTCACCTTTTGGAGCCCCAGTGTTGTTCGTGGAAAAGGCGGACAAAACTCTTTGAATGTGTGTGGATTATCGCATGCTTAACAAGAGTACCATCTAGAATTGATGACCTATTCGACCAACTCAAACATGCCAAATACTTTAGCCGAATAGATCTCGGATCTGGATATCATCAAATTCGAATAGCTAAAGGTGATGAGCACAAAACGGCGTTTCAAACGCGGTACGAGAGTCACGAGTTCCTGGTGATGCCATTCGGTCTAACAAACACACCAGCCACTTTTTGCACGTTGATGAACAATATATTTCAAGACTGCCTGGATGAATTTGTCATTGTGTATATTGATGACATATTACTATTTAGCCGGAACCTTAAAGATCACATTCAACATTTAAGAACAGTTCTCCAACGACTGAGGAGGAACTGCTTGTTCGTGAAAAGAGAGAAATGTGAGTTTGTGGTGGAGGAAGTTGACTTCCTTGGACATGTTATAGGCCACGGACGGATTTGAATGGATCCTAAGAAGATCAAGGCTATCTTGGATTGGCTAGCACCTAAAACTGTTCATGGCATCAAATCCTTTGTGGGCTTATGTAACTTTTACAGGAGATTCATTGAGGCATTTATCAAAATTGTGGCACCACTGTTGGAGCAGACCAAGACTCATCTGAAGATGACATGGACACTGGAATGTGAAGCAGCGTTCCAAGAACTAAAACGACAGATCACTCAAGAACTCATCCTTGCCTTACCGGACTTTAGCAAACCTTTTGAAATACATACAGATGCGTCAAACTTTGCTATTGGGGCCGTGCTGATGCAAGACGGAAAACCTGTCGCATATTTTTCAAAGAAATTGAGTGACGTAGAGCGACGATGGCCAACTCATGAAAAAGAAATGGTCGCAGTAGTTCAAGCAGTGGAGCATTGGAGACATTATGTGGCAGGAAAACCCTTTAAGGCGTTCACTGATAATGTATCACTCAAGTACTTCTCATCCCAAGGTATGCTCATGCCAAAGCAAATGCGATGGCAAAACTTTCTCTCAAAATTCAATATAGACATTTTACACATGGCGGGAAAGAACAATGTGGTGGCGGACGCACTAAGTAGACAGGAACACTTGATGGCAACAGTGACAACTCAGGTGACTGGCCTACTCCAAGAAATCAGAGAGAATTATGGTGTAGATGCGTTGGCGAAGGACTTAATGATCGAATTTCAACTGGGAAACCTGGTGATGGTTCAAACTAAAGAAAAAAATAAAAGTATCTTCACAAATCTAATGAGTTTTTTACAAAGTCAATTTTTGGAGAAAGATATTGATTCCATTCCTATTCTTGTCGAAATTTCCAAACAATGACCCAAAGTTTGAATCAATTGAAATCCTATGTAAAAAGGATAAATAGATATATTTTAAGGGTTTGTATAAAAATTTGAGCCTTCATGAAAAAAAAAAATTTGAGCCTTCTCCATATAGAATTGTAGGCTTTTGGCCCATGAAAGCCTACAGTTTTTATTTTAATAGGTTTTGTGTTAGGTTGAAAGAAAAGTTTTTTGCAAACACTGTTGCCATAAAAAATTCATCAGTCGTCGATACAAAATCATAGAAGTTTATACGTTTTTGTACAAATACCGAACGGGATCTTCAACATACTTATGATGGTTCTTTCTCAATTTTAATATAACAGCGCTCTCTCTCTCTTTGTCTCTCTCTCGTCATAGTTCCAAGGAGAAAGAGATGGAAAATCCTATCGTCTTGATCTTTAATTGTTTTGGCACTTAATTGCAGCCACACATGAGTTTCATGGTGGCAACACGACTACAAATTGTGTTCTTTTAGTCTATGGAGATTCCCACTCATATGTGTATGCCATAGATAGGTTGTTGCATCGTTGTAATTTCTTTCTAAATAATGATTTTTGATAAAATGAGCAGCAACAGAATGAGAGACACATGAGAGGGAGAGAGACAACAAGCAGTTTCTTAACTATACACTTTATTAATGATCTTGCCAACGAATGAGACAGAGACTTTGATGAATACCATTATTGTGAACTGGCTCTGTCAATATTAAATTACAAAATTGTGAGTAGTCAATCATGACTTTTGTAGATTGTCAAACTATGGATATTGAATCTTGACATTTTTTATAGTGCAATTGTAAATAGTGAACAACGACTTTTCTAACTACCCAAAATATGAAATTTAAATCATAAATAATAAATCATGACTTTTCTTGATATTGAATATAAATTTTATAGATTATATCAAATTATGAAATTAGTGAATATTGGATCACGATATTTGTAATTGCACAAATTGTGTCCATTCTTGTGCATTTTGTCGTGAAATCGAAAGCTACACAATTTATGACTAGTTTCATCACATCATTAACAATAAATTATAATATTAATTTTTTAAAAGTGAATGTGCATCATAAAATCATAAATATTACATCATATAATTTACGATGACTTTTATGAACATTAATCTAAAATTTTTATAGTGAGCTATAAATCTACAAATACTTAATATTAAAATTTGTCATTACTTTTGTGAAAACTATTTGCAATATTGTGAATAATTTTATGATTATAGATTGTGAGATTGATGGAACATACTCAAATATAAAGATAATAATTATTATTGTGAAATGAAGGCTACAATTGTTGAAAATCTAAAATCATTCGTATTATATAGTCAGTAGTGAAATTATAAATGTTGACTTAAGTCAAGATTGACATTACTCAAATCACAAAATAGTCAATTTTGAAATCCAAAATGAAAAAAAAAAATATTTCAATTACCAATCAACAATGTAAAGTTAGAAAATGATGTTTATGCATTGTTACTGATGGTCATTTATCATGTCAAATATTAACAAATATTAAAACACCACATTAATGGCAAGGCCTTTGTGGTATGTTGCATCATGCTTGTTTTATTCAACATTCTTAAAATAATTAGTTTGGCTCCAAGATTTGATACATTCTTTGAGTGACCCATAATAAAGTTTTAACAAAGTGCTTGGCATTTTACTTCTTTTAAATACAAAAATCACACAAGTGTTTCTTAATCATTATTAAATTCTAATACATATCAAAATGTACAAACTTAACATAATTTTTGATATTGTTTATTGCATCACCCTAATTTATTGCGTTTTCTAGAAGAAGTTGATTTTTTCAAGATCTTGTATTATGAAGCTCGTTGTTAAAATATTACAAGTTTACATTAATAACGAATTTTATTGACTTGATAAAGCTATGCAACATAAGCTTTATATGAAATATACATACTCGGCTATTTAAGAATTTCTTGGATTTGAAAACAATAAAGAAATTTTTTTCTACATTTCAAAAAAATAGCCGATATTTTAAAAGTCAACTTCCAAGAAGTTTTTACCAAGTCAGTTTTTGGAGAAAGCTATCGATTCCATTCCTATACTTGTCAGATTTTCCAAAACAATGACCCAAAGTTTGAACCAATTAAAATCCTATGTAAATAGGATAACTAGATATATTTTAAGGGTTTGTATAAAAATTTGAGCCTTCATGAAAAAAAAGATTGAGCCTTCTCCATATAGAATTGTAGGCTTTTGCCCCATGAAAGCCTACAATTTTTATTTTAATAGGTTTTTTGTTAGGTTGAAAGAAAAGTTTTTTGTAAGCACAACATAGTGACATATGACTACCAAATCCATGCACTCTTATACTCGAATTAAGTGAAAATAGATTAAGGCTAATTTATAAACTAGACTATCATAACAAGCGAGTCGCAAATCTGCACAAATGTTGCTATCTAATTTCCAAGACTCATTACCCACACATCATTTTTGATTTTGCTAGACTTCAATTACGAGGAGGTACAAGAAACATATATTGAGATCAGACAATTTATACCCTTGTGGATGTATTTCAGAGAATTCATGTAGCAGCGCACAGACTCGAGAGATATAGCATAGTGGAGAGAGAGAGATAGTGAGAGAGATGTAACTACATTCTTATTAACTGATTAATGAGAGAAGTGCGAACTGCCCATACATAGAGAGAGTGAAGTGGTCGAACCGTCATGTGACATTTGGGACCTCTCACTTTAATTAGTTATTTAGTCATGTGTGAATGCACACATTATTGTTCTTATCACTTGTGACCAAGTTCCAAGGAGAAAGAGATGGAAAATCCTATCGTCTTGAACTCTACATAGATGAGATCAGACGGGCTACACGAAGAGTCAAAAGGTTTTGGGACTCACAGAATAACTAGATATATTTTGTGGTGTTCACAGATCAACACATTAGTTGTTTACATTTCATTATTTCTATCAATCCTCCTTAATGTATATTTAAGCGTATTATCATATTAATCATAACAACTAATGAAAATTGTCTTTTGTGTATTCTTCAGTAGAAGCAGTGTTTGTTGATTGTTTATTTACAAGTTCATCGTCATCCAGATCTTCTCCATTTTCAGTAGGTCAACTACACGTGTCCTGCAAGTAAATGCTCGATGGCCTTTTGCATTGCAACAATAACACCTTAAACTTTTCTTCATGATCTGGTTAGATTGCCTATCTAAAGATTCAATAGTTCTCGAATTTCCTCTAGCGTTACTATAACTCTTCTTGTGAAATGTTTACTTGCCACCTGTAAAGAGGGCATGTTCTACATCACCAGACTGCCGATGCAACTCCTCCTGAAGAAGAATCACACTAATGGACTGCAGATCCATCTATTGAGTACCACTACCAAATATTGATGTCGAGTGATCAAATGACTCTGGAAGGCAGTTAAGAAGCATCATGACTGCTTCTTCATCACTCACCACCGATCCAACCGCAGCAAACTATTCAATAAGCACCTGCAGCTTTGTGAAATGATTAGACATCATGTCACCCTTTGCCATTTTCATGGTGATCAACTTCTTGCGTAGGTACAAACAATTAGTGACTCTTTTAGTCTCATATGTTGGGGCTAATGTGTCCCAGGCCTCCTTTGTTGACGTCAATCAATAGAAGCCACCTCGCATGACTCAATAACTATTGGAGAAGATAAATTTCAAGAGGACGTCACATATAGGATTGATCATGCATTGAGAATGTTTTTTACATAATCTCCCAAAAGAACAACCTTATGAGCCTTGAGTGAATGAGATTTAAGATCAGAAGAGAAGAAAGATACCCCGCCTCTCTCTCTCTCTCTCTCTCTCTCTCTCTCTCTCTCTCTCTCTCTCTCTCTCTCTCTCTCTCTCTCTCTCTCTCTCTCTCTCTCTCTCTCTCTCTCTCTCTCTCTCTCTCTCTCTCTCTCTCTCTCTCTCTCTCTCTCTCTCTCTCTCTCTCTCTATCTAAAGAACTATGCCATTTTTACTAAGATTGAATAAGAATGTTCTTTGTGAGCCTCGACAACTTGAATTCTTCACAAGCACATACTAATTCACAAATTCTGTGGGTAGCAAAATAGTACCTACTAAAAAACAAGTAAGCAAAAGATCTTGCCTTCAACCTTCTTATGTATTTCAAAGGTCAAATCATTCAATAAATATTGAAGAAATTGGTATTCCCTTACCTCATATATACAAGGATGAATCATGCAAGTGTATGCCCCATGAATCATGCACATTGTATGCCCCTTCCTACTATAGATAAGTTCCATTAAATAGAAAGACTAAGTAACTCTATAACCAAACAATCAGCTATATATTGTAAAAGTTTGCTCGATATGAGCGTATATGTACTTTCTCTCAAACACAACATAGTGACATATGGATACAAAATCCGTGTTAGAAATCCATAAATCATAATATGGATGGACAGACTAGGATTTGAAACTAGGACCTCTCTTATACCGGATGGGATGCTCTACCACTGAGCTATCTGCCTTGTTTGATTGTTCTCTCTAGAGTGTGGATTGATATTCCAACACCCCCCCTCAAGCCACACTTGGTTGGCATCCTAGCTATCACCTGCCCCACAAGTTGGGCCACCTAATTATGGCTTTGACACCATGAACTGTTAGGTCTAACTTGGCTCTGATACCATATTAGAAATCCATAAATCATAATATGGATGGACAGACTAGGATTAGAACCCAGGACCTCCCCCATACCGGATGGGATGCTCTACCACTGAGCTATCCGCCCTGTTTGATAGTTCTCTCTAGAGTGTGGATTGATATTCCAATAGTTTGGTTAGTAAGAATGTAGTTAGTTACATCTCTCTCTCTCTCTCTCTCTCTCTCTCTCTCTCTCTCTCTCTCTCTCTCTCTCTCTCTCTCTCTCTCTCTCTCTCTCTCTCTCTCTCTCTCTCTCTCTCTCTCTCTCCGCTATGCTATCTCTCTTTTCTGTGTATGGGCCTTGGAAATTAGATAGCAACATCCGTGCAGATTTGCACGCTTGTTATGATACTCTAGTTTATGAATTAGCCTTAATCTATTTTCATTTTATTCGAGTATAAGAGTGCATGGTGTCAATAATCAGACATGCAACATCAAGCATTCACCATAAGCAATCACCAAAGAAGCCAGAAGAAGAACACACACTATTAATCTATCACGCCGCAACATACTGAATGTAAAATGTACATGTAAATCCTGAACCCTGATAGAGAGGGAGAACCTAGGAGTAGACTACTAGACTAGCCAACGGCTAGTTACATCTAGTAATAAAGTACATCGTAAATAGTAACTAAGAAGTATAACAATGAAGTTTATCATTGGTGTCTAACACTCTCCCTCAATGATAAAATTACATTCTTCTATTCCTAGTAGAGTACAAAACTTTTCAAATTTACATCTACCTAATGACTTAGTAAAAATATCCACCACTTGATCTTCAGATTTACAGAAAACAAGATCAATGGCTCCATCAAGAATTTTTTCTCGAACAAAATGATAATGTATTTCGATGTGCTTGGTTCGAGCATGTAAAACTAGACTTTGGCAAGGTGAATGCAGCTTTGATTGTCGCAAGATATAGTAGTTGCATTTATCTGTGGTTGACCTAAATTCACAAGCAATCTTTGTAACCATACCGCTTCTTGTGCAACATTGCTGAGTGCTCGATATTCAGCTTCCGTCGAGGATAAGCCTACTGTAGGTTGCTTTTTGCTACTCCATGAAGCTGCAGCTGTACCATAACTGAATTTATTACCACTGGTAGACCTTTTGTCATCAATATTACCTGCCCAATCAGCATCTGTATATCCTATCAATATTGGCACTTCAGGCTAATCATACTTCAAACCAAAATTCAATGTCTCTCGAATGTATATGAGAATACGTTTAGCAAACTTTTAGTGTGTTTGACTAGGATCTTGCATAAATTGACTAACAACACCAACATCATAAGAAATATCAGGTCGTGTGTGTGTCAAATAAATCAAACTACCCACCAGTTGTCTATACAAATAAGCATCCACTTTCTCAGATTCATCATATGCAGTAAGCTCCGTGTTGACATGTACTCAAAGGCTTACAATCTTGCATATTGAACTTATGAAGCAAATCTCGTGCATATTTGCTTTTTCTAAGAAAGATCACATTTTCCTTTTTCCATACTTCAATGCCAAGACAATAGTGCATCAATTCTAGATCGCTTATGTCAAAAGCATTGGAAAGATCTGATTTGATTTCATCAATTAAGCTCTCATTACTTCCTGTAATAATCAAATCATCCACGTACAGCACAATGAACACTATATCTGAATCTTGCCTTAGAATGTAAAGATTAGGATCAACATCACTTTTTACCATTTCCCTTCGCTTAAAGTGTTCATCAATGCAAGAGTACCACGCCCGTGGTGCTTGCCTCAATCCATAAATAGCAAATTGATGTTGATCAGCATAATTGCCCGCTTGCCATTTGCCTTTTCTTTGTTCTATCTCCTTCTGTTTCTTGAAGCATTCACGCTACCAATGGCCAGGTTTGTTGCAATACCTACAATTTCCAAGTTTATTTTGCTTGGAATAGCCGGGTCCTTGACCTCGGCCTTGATTCCAATTGCCTCAATTTGGGCCATCATTGGGTTTTTCTTGAAATTGTTGGAACGATCCATAATATGAGTTTTTGTTGAAAATTGTCACTTCTCACTTGACATTGGTTTTGTAAATATTGATCAAACATTAGAATAATGTTGATGATCTGATTTCAAGGAGCCTGTTTCCACATGTGAAAGGATGTACTTTTCATGCTTGTATATATCTAAATTGATTTTGTATCAATCTAGTTAGTGTGAACATGATATAACTAATTTTTAGTCAAGTTGACTAGTCACCT
The DNA here is from genome assembly GCA_029204225.1 of Diphasiastrum complanatum. NCBI lineage: Eukaryota > Viridiplantae > Streptophyta > Lycopodiopsida > Lycopodiales > Lycopodiaceae > Diphasiastrum > Diphasiastrum complanatum. The sequence continues at coordinate 24,786,194 of CM055112.1, forward strand.
AGAAATTAGCCTTTCCTTGCATGTGCATGAGTAAATGCTCCCACATGGAAAATGCATGTTCACATGTGTGTATAGAGTACTAGAAGATAAGAGTTGACCATTTTCCTTAGATCCTATTTCTTAGGAAATATTCCTATATTCTAGGAGACTAACTTTTTGGATTTTAGCCATATTCTAGAAGGTCAACTTTGGATAAGCATCAATGATGGATCAAATGGATAGATCTGAGTGATGTGGCACTCTTCACACGTGTGAAGACCTGCTGGATTGTACTAGACTCGTGGATGTACTTGATCCATAAAAGGATCATCATTTTGCTAAGATGATTGATGAGACTTTTGCATTCTACACTTTTGTGAGGTTTCTAGTCATTTGTCTTGTGATTTCAATGAATGATTGCTATTTAGGATTATTGTACTTCTTGTTTCAGGTGCAGGCCGTACTGTAGACAGTACTTCACACGTGTGAGGCCACTCTCACTAGTTAATGATGTTTTGATCCATTGCTCTTGCTTAAATCCAAGTGTATTGAATCTAGATCAAGATCTAATGTGTAGAACTTGATAGATCCATTGATTAAGCAACCAATAACTCTCTATGATCGTAAAGTACAGTCATTATTGTCCTAAAAACTGTAAAATTTATCATGGTATCAGAGCTAAGTAAGAAAAGTGATCATTGAATCATAATTGGCAAAATTTGTTTTTGGCCAATACTAGTGAGGGCAAGTTCATATAGAGTGATAGCTTGAATTCATTTGGATCAAAACGACTTGGAGGCTGTGTATGTAGTTTTCACACGTGAAACCGTACAACAACTTTCATTTCAAGTTACTTTGTGTTTGTTCATCCCAAAGTGAGATCAATGGCATTAAGTTTTAATGCACTTGTTCCTACACCCCCCAACAAAATGGGGCGATTGAGAGGAAAAATAGGAGTCTATGTGAGTGTGCAAAGTCTTTAAGACTTGATGCATCACTTCCCATCTCATTTTGGGGAGAAGCTATAACATGTGCTAATTACTTGTGTAATAGACTTCCTAGTAGTGCTATAGATGGGATCTCACCTTATCAAGCCTTGTTTGATAAGAAACCCAATGTAAAAGATTTTAAGATCTTTGGAGGTATTTGTTATGTTCACATCCCTTTGGAGACTAGAAGGAAAGAAGATGCTACCTCCTTCAAAGGGATATTTGTTGGCTATGGAGAAAATAGAAAGGGCTATAGGATATATGGTCCTATATCCAAGAAAGTAAAGGTAAGTAAGGATGTACTTTTTGATGAGTCACAATTTGCTAAGAGCTTGTCAAATGAATCTGACCCATTGTGCATTGAAGATCTTGACAAACCCGAGGATGGAGACATGGATCCAAGTCAAAAGGGGTCGAGGAGATCATCAGGAAGCAAGGCCGAGCCCTCAAGGATCACCTATGTGGACAAGGGAAAGCAAAAGGAAGACTCTCCACCTTCTACCTCTTACTCCTTCTTAGCTACATTGCTTGAAGAACCATCATCTTTTGAAGAAGCATATAAATCTAAAGTTGGAGAGACGCAATGCAAGTAGAGTATGATGCATTAGAAAAAAATCATGCTTGGAATCTTGTAAATCTTTCAAAAGGGAAGAAACCACTTGCATGTAAGTGGATTTATAGAATAAAGTACAATCAAGATGGATCTATTAGTAAGTACAAAGCTAGGCTTGTTGCTAAGGGATTTCTTCAAATAAAAGGATTGGATTATGAAGAAACATTTGCACCAGTAGCTAAGCTTGTAACCATTAGATTAATCATTTGCATTGCTACTTTGTTCAAGTGGTATCTCTACCAAATGGATGTGACAAATGCCTTCTTGAATGGCTTCTTAGAAGAGGAAATCTACATGATGCAACCTGAGGGCTTCATCAAGGTTGGTGAGGAGCAAAAGGTGTGCTACTTAAGGAAGAGCCTATATGGCTTGAAGCAAGCACCTAGAGCTTGGTACTCTAGGTTGCATGATTTTCTCTATTCTCTTGGCTTTGTACTAAGTGCTTATGAACCTTCTTTATATTTCAAATGTAATGAAGGAATGATCATCATTTTGGTACTTTATGTTGATGACATCATTTTGACAGGAAATGATGATGAAGGCATAAGCAAAGTAAAAGTTGATTTATCTAGTGAGTTCAAGATGGTAGATCTTGGCTTCCTAAAGTTTATACTTGGGATAGAAGTGTCTAGAAGTAGCAATTCTACTTTCATAAGTCAATCTAAGTATGCTACTTCCATTGTTGAAAGATTTGGTATGAAAGATTGTAAGGGGATTGATACCCCTATGGAGCATGTTGTGAAAGCAACTAATGAAGGTGACAAAGCATCCTTTGAGGACATCACCCTCTTTAGGAAGCCTATAGGCTCTCTAATCTATTTGACCATCACTAGACCTGACTTAAGTTTTTATGTAAGCAAGTTGAGTCAAAGTATGCAAGCTCCTTTAGTTTATCATTGGAAAAGTGCCAAAAGAGTACTTAGATATGTTTCTAGTACTAGAAGTTTTGGCATACTTTATGAAGGATCTAGCTTGCACTTGAGAGCCTACTCAGATTCAGATTTTGTGGGTGACAAGATGGATAGGAAGTCCATTAGTCCATTTCCAACATTTCTTTGTGGAGGAATAATATCTTGGCTTTCCAAAAAGCAAGATACAATCTCACTATCTTCTTGTGAAACCGAGTACAAGGCATTGACTTCAACAACCAAAGAGCTCCTATGGCTAAGAACACTCTTGATGGAACTACATGTGCTAGAGGTCAAGGAGATCCCTTACATATTTTGTGACAATCAAGCTTCTCAACAAATTGCTTCAAATCCTATCTTCCATGCTAGAACAAAGCATATTGAGATAGCTCACCACTTTGTGAGGGAGAAGGTACAATCCAAGGAGGTGCAACTACATCGTGTACCATCATCTGAATGCATAGCTGATATCTTAACCAAGCCATTGTCCAAAGATCCATTTTTTAAGTTAAGATATGCTCTTGGAATTGTAGATAGATGTACATTAGATTTGCCAAGTTAGAAGTGAGGAGGAGTGTTGAAAGTTGTCACTTCTCACTTGACATTGGTTTTGTAAATATCGATCAAACATTAGAATAATGTTGATGATATGATTTCACAAGTGTGGAGCCTGTTCTCACTTGTGAAAGGATGTACTTTTCATGCATGTATAAATCTAAATTGATTTTGTATCAATCTAGTTAGTGTGAACATGATATGACTAGTTTCTAGTCAAGCTGACTAGTCACCTAGAAATTAGCTTTTCCTTGCATGTGCATGAGTAAATGATCCCACATGGCAAGTGGATGTTCACACGTGTGTATAGAGTACTAGAAAATAAGAGTTGACCATTTTCCTTAGATCCTATTTTGTAGTTAATATTCCTATATTCTAGGAGACTAGCTTTTTGGATTTTAGCCATATTCTAGAAGGCCAACTTTGGATAAGGATCAAGGATGGATCAAATGGATAGATCTGAGTGATGTGGCACTCTTCACACATGTGAAGCCCTGCTGGACTGTACCAAACTCGTGGATGTACTTGATCCAGAAAAGGATCACCATTTTGCTAAGATGATTGATGAGACTTTTGTATTCTACACTTTTGTGAGGTTTCTAGTCATTTGTCTTGTGATTTCTATGAATGATTGCTATCTAGGATTATTGTACTTGTTTCAGGTGCAAGCCATACTGTGGACAGTACTCCACACGTGTGAGACCGCTCTCACTAGTTAATGATGTGTTGATCCATTGCTCTTGCTTAAATCCAAGTGTAGCGAATCTAGATCAAGATCTAATGTGTAGAACTTGATAGATCCATTGATTAAGCAGCCAATAACTCTCTATGATTGTAAAGTAAAATCATTATTGTCCTAAAAACTATAAAATTTATCAGTTTCCACCTCTTGATTGGTGTCTTCCACGACCAAATCTGCCAACACCGCCTCTCTTGCAAGAGCTTGATCAAATCCCCTGTTGCGATGACTCAAGTTCTCTTGACGTTGTTCTTCCTACAAAAGCAATCCACCTAAATCTTCATGGGTTGGAAGATTTTCCCATGTGGATATACTTGTCACAAACATTTGATGTGACTCACTCAAACTATTCAATGTCAACTACACGATCTCACGATCCTGTACTCACTCTCCAACTGTTGCTAATTGGTCACGAATCTTTTTGATCTTCAGTAGGTGATTAGCAACAGTTGCGCCATCATCCATCCACAATGTGTGCAGCTTCGTGTTCAGGAATAACACTCGAGATGTGTTTGTGGTCTCAAACAATGTCTTCAATGTATCCCATGCTTCTTTTGATCCTTCTAAATCTGAACTGTAGAGAATAATTGCATCTCTAATTGATAAGTTGATGACATTTTGTGCTTTCCGTTTTCTTCAGTCAAATGTCCGCTGATCTTCTTCAATCACTGGCCTTGTCTCTTCACCTGTCACGATCTCCCATAGCTCCTTTTCCATCAAAATGTTTTTCAGTTTGAATTTCCACACTGCATAGTTGTCGGCTCCTTCCAATTTGCTTGACTCATTGAGGACACTCTCGCTTAGAGTTGCCATTACTGAACAGATGAGTCCAGATCAAGTAATTTATCACACCACAAAACTGTATTTTTTTTTTCTGGTTATACACTTGATATCGGAATGGAACGTGGAAGTATGGCTGCTCAGGATCCTCCTTAACTTGTGTATGTGGATCCGATATTGGAGCATGCGATATCGGACTGGAGCATGGATGTATAACTACTCAAAATTTTCTTTAGCTCGTGCGCTTGGATCCTATATCGGTACGGACAATATCGGACTGGAGCGCGGATGTAAGACTGCTCGGGTTTCTCTTCAGCTAGCATGCTTGGATCCGATATTGGTATGGATATAAAAAGAGAGAATATAAGAACTTTCAGAGGGAATATTCTAGATTCCCTACTTCGGAGTGGCGGCTACACTGCCTCCTCTTTGTTTAGATTTCGAAACGAGTGATCGTTCAAACAAATAGATCTCAGTAATGTGAAAGGTATGAAGCCTCAAAGCTCTAAATGGTAGCAGTAGACACTGTCTGGTGTGATTTGCAATTGCCAAACAAACAAATGAGAGACTTCTTGGCACAACTCTCTGAGAAATGACAATTCTCACAAAGACAAAAAATAATTGTAAAACTTTTCCCACTCAACAAATTTTCAATCATTTTGATGCTGCCTTGGTCTTTCCAATTCCTCCGGGACTGTGTCTTCGTTTTCCACTAATAATTGTGAGCTCCAAAACCTGCAAAATACATCAAGAAGAATTTCTTCCAGCCATTTTTTTTTGTCTCTCCAAGCTTACACCTCCTGTGAAGGACTTTCTCACTTTGTTGCGGAGCCTGTGACAAGCTGTATCCACTGATTAGGCACGCAGGACTATCGTAGCTCTGATACCATGTCAATAATCAGATATGCAACATCGAGCATTCACCATAAGCAATCACCAAAGAAGCCAGAAGAAGAACATGCACTATCAATCTATCACGTCGTAACATACTGAATGTAAAATGTACATATAAACCCTGAAACCTGATAGAGAGAGAGGACCTAGGAGTAGACTACTAGACTAGCCAACGACTAGTTACAACTAGAAATAAAGTACATCGTAAACAATAACTAAGAAGTGTAACAATGAAGTTTATCATTGATTTCTAACGCGAACTACAGATACATTTTGAGAGCGAAGTGGTCTAACCGTCATGTGATGTTTGGGACCTCTCCTTTAACTTATTTAGTCATGTGTGAAAGCGCACATTATTGTTCTTAAACTTGTGACCTGAAATCGTCAATGCAACGAGGAGATACGATAATCTGTGACCAAAACTTTTCGCTATAGATATTGCTCAGGACTCAATAGAATAAGGAAGTTGTTTAAGCAATATTCAACTGTCAATCATTCAGATTTTCTCTAACTTTTTAGCCTTGACTACAAGATTTGCCTTTGCGATGACATTACGCCCAATCACTTTGTAATCAGTTGTACACTGATGCGTTTCAGCGTATCGATGCAATGAGCAAAATACATTTCCACATCGGCATTTAATTAACCCATACAATGGAATGTGTTTGCTACAGGAAAAGCAGCGACTAGGATCATGAATGCGGTAGCTTCTGTCGAAACGCCAGTTGGAGGTCATCCAATGTTAGCAAGCTCAGTATGTGATGCAATTGTAGCTACGTCTCTACCTTCCCTCAGTAAATCAACCGACCGGGAGGATGTCAATTCGGAGTTTGGTGTTTCTAACGTCATGGAAGTTCCCTCAAAACTCATTCCAGTGAAGTTGTTGTCTCGCCTGATGATAGAATTTGATATGTAACACTTTGAGCACAAGTTCATTGTGTCCTTACTCCCAAAACACCCACAATTATTCGCACAAAGAACGGGACTTTCAAGAGCCTAGTGTTGCCTTCTGTCATGCCCATGACTGGTCTCGGGTAGCGTGTCCATGCTAGGGACTGGTAGACCAACAACCCGTAACTTAATTGTGACTATAAGGGAATTGGGGCCCTTATGTGTACATGGTCATAATCAATGGTTGTAGGCTTGAATACTTGATGGTGGATTTGTATGGGTCTATCAGTGAGTCATTGGGGAGCTGGATGACGTGGCCCAGATAGGCTGCAGAGGTGTCCAGTGAGGTGTCATAGTGCACTACTAGTGGTGCTTGGGCCTTGGAGGGTATAAGTGTACCTATTGGGCTCTCACTAGTGTATGCTTGATAGCATGACCTATAGCAGTATGCTGCTGGTGTGATGCCTCATTTCTCTTTGTGTGATTGATCCATAGCTTGGGGGCTAGATCCGTTCGATCTAGGTTTGGTTGGGTTGGTTTGTCCACCATCAGATTCCCTTGTGTTGCTTGTGATTGGCATGCTTAGAACAGGATCCTTGGATTGAGGTCTTTATATTGGTATCAGAGCCAATTCTAAACTCGTTTTGCCATTGATTTGTATTCTTGAAGAAATCTCAAATTGTGAGAATTTTTCCATTGTGTGATATGGAATCTCGACACTATTTTGAGAATTCAGTGGAGTATGCAACGATGCGGTGAAAGTGCGGATTATGCTTCCCGTAGATTTCCTTGTTTAAAGTGTAATCGATTGTGTGGTAAGTGCACTACAGGTATACAATTGGTTTGATGTTTAGACACTTCATATTGGTTTTCAGGAAGTGAATTTCCAGTTTCCAATTCACTTATGTTGCCGTTTACTTCATTTAAGACACTTTTCCATTAGCAATGGGATCAATAAGAGGAAATGCTTGTTTTTATGGCTTTTTGTTTTTCAAACAATGATTTAAGTGGTTTTGTTGGCTGTCTTTTGCTTTTTTGTGAGCCAATTTTGGCTTCAATCAGAGGAAAAACAGGAAAAGAAGCACAAAAAAGACTAATAACTGGTTGCAAGTCTTAGTGGTTTTCACAGGATTTGCATGGCGGTCTCTTGATGATTTACATGTTATGCTAGAGTTTCTTCAAATTAAAAGTGTTTTGCAGGTTGGAGTAAATCAGTAAAGCCATCTTTGTGATGGTATGAACTACTGCAGAGCCTATCTTGTGGTAAAGGGAGGTGCAGCCTACAAATCTGTGTTTGAAGAAATTTGGGCAGCATATACCCTGTTTTCCAGCCATAATAGGACCTGTGCATATGTAAATCTGTAAGAAAATGTTGCTTATGCATAAATGAAATCATAGCGATAGTGATTGCATTCTACTTGCACCTGTTATATGCAAAAATAGCAGTAAGAAAAGGTAGATAGCTTCTAGTTGAAGCTAAAGCAAGACTAAGCTCTAGAAAGGAGGATGTTTAAGCATGAATGTACACAAAACACTATAAACCCGTCCTAAAAACATCTATAATCTACAAAAACAATAGAGAGTTGTTGTGTTTTGCTTCAAGCAAGTGTTTCCTCAGTAAACAATGGAAAAAAGAACTATGGGGAGCCTCCAATGCTACATGCCTCCTGCATGGTGTAGAGCGCCCTTCTGGTGGCTACTTGCAATGTTTATTTGCAGGGTAAATGGTGGAGGGGTGGCACCTCTGTTCCTCTCTCTCTCTCTCTCTCTCTCTCTCTCTCTCTCTCTCTCTCTCTCTCTCTCTCTCTCTCTCTCTCTCTCTCTCTCTCTCTCTCTCTCTCTCTCTCTCTCTCTCTCTCTCTCTCTCTCTCTCTCTCTCTCTCTCTCTCTCTCTCTCTCTCTCTCGGGCACCTCAGTCGCGCTCTCTCTGTCTCGGCATCTGAATGTTGATGTCGGGGGGGGGGGTAGGTGGGTAGGTGTAACTATTGGTTTAACAACAAGTTTTATTGTTGTTACTACGGTTGGATGTATAGCTGAGTTGGAATTTTGGGTGGAGGTGGAGGTTTGTCAACATTTTCTCGCATTTTTGTTTTGTTTGTTTTTTCAGTTTCCATGGGCTATTCATAGTCATTTCGGACTATGTTTTTCTGAATGCAGCCAAAGGAAATGCAAATCGTAATGGCTTAAGAAATGTGAATTAGATTCTGATGCATACATAGGTTTTTTTCGCATGTTTGTTGCATTAGATCCATTTTGCAGAATCATTGGTATAAATTTCATAAGCATTGGTAAAATGCCAAGCACTTTGTTAAAACTTTATTATGGGCCACTCAAAGAATGTATCAAATCTTGGAGCCAAACTAATTATTTTTGGAATGTTAAATAAAACAAGAATGATGCGGCATACCACAAAGGCCTTGCCATTAATGTGGTGTTTTAATATTTGTTATATTTGACATGATAAATGACCATCAGTAACAATGCATAAACATCATTTTCTAACTTTGCATTATTGTTTAGTAATTGAAATGTGTTTTTTTTTTTCCATTTTGGATTTCAACATTGACTATTTTGTAATTTGAATAATGTCAATCTTGATTTAAGTCAACATTTATAATTTCACTACTGACTATATAACATGAATGATTTTAGATTTCCAACAATTTTAGCCTTCATTTCACAATAATAGTTATTATCTTTATATTTGAGTATTTTCCATGTCACAATCTCACAATCTATAATCATAAAATAATTCACAATATTGCAATTAGTTTTAATAAAAGTAATGACAAATTTTATTATTAAGTATTTGTAGTTTTATAGCTCACTATAAAAATTTTAGATTACTGTTCGTGAAAGTCATCGTAAATTATATGATGAATATTTACGATTTCATGATGCACATTCACTTTCACAAAATTAACATTATAATTTATTGTTTATGATGTGATGAAATTAGTCATAAATTTTGTAGTTTTCGATTGCACAACTAATTACACAAGAATGGACACAATTTGTGCAATTACAAATATCGTGATTCCATTTTCACTAATTTCATAATTTGATATAATCTATAAAATTTATATTCAATATCAAGAAAAGTCACGATTTATTATTTATGACTTAAATTTCATAATTTGGGTAATTAGAAAATTCGTTGTTCGTTATTTACAATTGCACTATAAAAACTATCAAGAATCAGTATCCATAGTTGATAATCTACAAAAGTCATGATTGACTACTCACAATTTTGCAATTTAATATTGACAAAGGCAGTTCACAATAATGGTATTCATCATACCAGCCTGAATACTTGTAATTTTATAATCATTTTTCATAATGATGATGTTCACAATTACATATAGATAATTGACAATCAACATTCATAGTCAAAGTTTTCAAACTTTTTCAAAGAATTATGATCAATATTCAGGATATCACAATAAGTATTCACAACTTCACGACCAATATTCACAATTTTACGATCAATATTCACAGTGTCATGACAAGCTCTGCCAACAAATAATAAACCATGAGAAAGGAGTGTTTTAACAAAAGTATGTTGAGAACGTATTTCTTAAGTGCTTATAGCCCAATGAGGGTCGAATTATGTAATGCCAAAGTAAAGTGGGTTGGATACCATCTGAGAATGAGAGAGAGAGAGAGAGGGGGGGGGGGGGGGGGGGGGGGTTTGCCCATGTAGCATTTGAAGTAGATACCAAAGTCGGACTAATTTCAACCCCGAGGACTTCAACTATCAAAATATCATGTGAAACTGTGGTAGTGACCATGTGAACATTATGTGGTACCTTCCTTTAACATTGTGAGAAGTAGATGTCAACCTCAATGGTTGGATTATCGAAGTGTAAAATGTCATACATTGTAGTGGAACACTGCATGGACGTTCTGGAACACTAATTTTTTTAAAAAAAATGAACATTTTATTAATTAAACCCTTAATATTTTGAAAAACACCTGATTAGCAGTAACAAGAAAATATACATACTGCCTAAAAGAATTTATACTAAAAAAGTTTAAAAATAAAAACAAGATAAATCATGTTTTTTATTAAAAAATTTCGAAGAAAAATTCAAGTGCACATTCCAAAAAACCCTAATGCTTTTCTCAAATATGCGTTCTGGAACAAGGCCTTGCAATTATTGTGTACATCTATAACTACACAAGTTTGATGATGAAATGGATCATGTAGACTTTGTGTGTGAGATGAAGATCCTTTTGATGCTCATACATTGCATTCAAGACATCAATCTTTCTTGTACCTGCACGATCAACAATTGCAACCTCACTAATCACGTGCCTCATTGCTCTCGAAAGAATTATTGAGGGCTCCAATAGGTAAAAATGATTACTCACTCTTGCATATGTTGAGGATAATGTGTCCCAGGCCTCCTTTGCCGACTTCAATCAATAGAAGCCACCTCTCATGACTCAATAACTATTGGAGAAGGTAAATTTCAAGAGGAAGTCACATATAGGATCTATCATGCATTGAGAATGTTTTTTACTTGCCATGGACACTACATAGATACCTTGTTATACACATGATCATAGGGATTGTGGAAAATGGAACAACCTTATGAACCTTGATGGAATGAACTATGCCATTTTTACTAAGATTGAATAAGAATGTTCTTTGTGAGCCTCGACATTTGACCACACCCACTTGAATTCTTCACAAGCAGATACTAATTCACAAATTCTATGGGTAGCAAAATAGTACCTACTAAAAAACAAGTGATCAAAAGATCTTGCCTCCATCCATGTTATGTATTTCAAAGGTCAAATCATTCAATAAATATTGCATACATCAATCCAAAACTTAGCTTTCTCCAAACTATTCTAAAATATAAGTAAAAGAAATTGGTACTCCCTTACCTCATATATACAAGGATGAATCATGCAAGTGTATGCCCCATGAATCATGCACCTTGTATGCCCCTTCCTGCCACACATAAGTTCGATTAAATAGAAAGACTAACTAACTCTATGACCGAGCAATCAATTCTATATTGTGAAAGTTTGTTCGATATGAGCGTATACGTACTTTCCCTCCAACACAACATAGTGACATATGGATATGAAAACCATGCACTCTTATACTCGAATTAAATGAAAATAGATTAAGGCTAATTTATAAACTAGAATATCATAGCAAGCGAGTCCAAATCTCCACGGATGTTGGTATCTAATTTCCAAGGCCCATTACCCACACATCTGATTTGATTTTGCTAAACTTCAATTACGAGGAGGTATAAGAAACGTATATTGACATCAGACAATTTGTACCTTCAGAGAATTCATGTAGCATCGCATAGGAAAGAGAGATAGCATAGCGGGGGGGGGGAGAGAGAGAGAGAGAGAGAGAGAGAGAGAGAGAGAGAGAGAGAGAGAGAGAGAGAGAGAGAGAGAGAGAGAGAGAGAGAGAGAGAGAGAGAGAGAGAGAGAGAGAGAGAGAGAGAGAGAGAGAGAGAGAGAGAGAGAGAGAGAGAGATGTAACTAACTACATTCTTATTAACTGATTAATGAGAGAAGAGCGAACTGCACATAGATAAAGAGAGCGAAGTGGTGTAACAATCATGTGATTTTTGGGACCTTTCTTTTAACTAGTTATTTAGTCATGTGTGAATGCGCACATTATTGTTCTTAACACTTGTGACCTGAAATCGTCAAATGAAGAAACATTTAAGGTGTTATTGTTGCAATGCGAAAGGCCATCGAGCATTTAATTGCAGGAAACGTGTAGCTAACCTACTGAAAATGGAGAAGATCTTGATGACGATGGACTTGTAAATAAAAAATCAACAAATACTGCTACTATTGAAGAATACACAACAGACTATTTTCATTAGTTGCTATGATTAATATGATAATAAGCTTAAATATACATTAAGGAGGAGTGATAAAAATAATGTAATGTAAGCAACTAATGTGTTGATCTGTGGACACCACAAAATATATCTAGTTATTCTGTCAGTCCCAAAACGTTTTGACTCTTCATGTAGCCTATCCGATCTCATCTATGTAGAGTTCAAGACGATAGGATTTTCCATCTCTTTCTCCTTGGAACTTGGTCACAAGTGACAAGAACAATAACGTGCGCATTCACACATGACTAAATAACTAGTTAAAGTTGGAGGTCCCAAACGTCACATGACGGTTAGACCAATGCGCTCTCTTTATGTATGTGCAGTTCGCTCTTCTCTCATTACTTAATAAGAATGTTAGTTAGTTACATCTCTGTCGCTCTTTCTCTCCGCTATGCTATCTCTCTTTTCTGTCCGATGCTACGTGAATTCTCTGAAGGTATAAATTGTTTGATCTCAATATATGTTTCCTATACTTCCTCGTAATTGAATCTTAGCACAATCAAAAATGATGTGTGGGTAATGAGCCTTGGAAATTAGATAGCAACATCCGTGCAGATTTGTGACTCGCTTGATATGATAGTCTAGTTTATAAATTAGCCTTAATCTATTTTCATTTAATTTGAGTATAAGAGTGCATGGATTTCGTATCCATATGTCACTATGTTGTGTTTGAGGGAAAGTATGTATACACTCCTATCAAGCAAACTTTCACAATATAGAGCTGATTGTTTGATCATAGAGTTACTTAGTCTTTCTATTTAACGGGACTTACGTGCATTAGGAAGGGGCATACAAGGTGCATGATTCATGGGGCATACACTTGCATGATTTATCCTTATATATATGAGGTAAGGGAGTACCAAACTTTTTCTTATATTTTAGAATAGTTTGGAGAAAGCTATGTTTTGGATTAATGTATGCAATATTTATTGAATGATTTGACCTTTGAAATACATAACAAGGTTGAAGGCAAGATCTTTTGCTCACTTGTTTTTTAGTACGTACTATTTTACTACCCACAGAATTTGTGAATTAGTATGTGCTTGTGAAGAATTCAAGTGGGTGTGGTCAAATGTCGAGGCTCGCAAAGAGCATTCTTATTCAATTTTAGTAAAAATGGCATACTTCTTCTGAGAGAGAGAGAGAGAGAGAGAGAGAGAGAGAGAGAGAGAGAGAGAGAGAGAGAGAGAGAGAGAGAGAGAGAGAGAGAGAGAGAGAGAGAGAGAGAGAGAGAGAGAGAGAGAGAGAGAGAGAGAGAGAGAGAGAGAGAGAGAGAGAGAGAGAGAGAGAGAGAGAGAGAGAGAGAGAGAGAGAGAGAGAGAGAGAGAGAGAGAGAGAGAGAGAGAGAGAGAGAGAGAGAGAGAGAGAGAGAGAGAGAGGCAGGGTATCTTTCTTCTCTTCTGATCTTAAATCTCATTCACTCAAGGTTCATAAGTTAGTTCTTGTAGAAGATTGCTTTGGAATGTGCCATTTTCCACACTCCCTATGATCATGTGTATAACAAGGTATCTATGTGGTGTCCATGGCAAATAAAAACCATTCTCAATGCATGATCGATCCTATATGTGAATTCCCCTTGAAATATACCTTCTCCAATAGTTATTCAGTCATGAGAGGTGGCTTTGTTATCGGAATCCAGAGAATCCCCAGATGTCGAGCCAAGCTAAAGACATAGAGTATCTCTCACCCATGATCAAGGAGGTCTCAAAAGGAGGAGAGCATAAGAAACTGGGAGCCGAGCATGAGAGCCAAGGATTACTAACTAGGATGACAGTTATTTTCTATGTGAGCCTACATGGTGTATCGCAGACCACCTTAAATAGTTTAGAGTGAGCTACCTTTGGATGGTGACCTCTAGTGGAAGGGCTGTTTCCACATGTAATTTCTAAATTAGTGGAATTGCCACTTGGGCTCCACATGGGCAGCCCTCTTGCTTATTTAAGGACCCCCTCTCTTGCGAGGGAACTTTTGATTGTATTGTCATTTCTCTTGATTGAATAAAGAAGATCTTCCACGAGTTCTTGGCAATTAAGAACCTCCTTGTTCATGGCTATCTTCTTGAGTGAGATTCTTATGATTTCTTTGTGTGATTGTGGATTAATTAGATTTCTTGCTTACTTTCTTGCTTTGTGGAATGTAGATGTGGATTAATTTTCTTGTTTCTTGATTTTATAGTTTCGGCATGCAGGTAAACTATAGAGGCTAAGATTGTGGATGTGATTTTGCATATTCACTAACAATCATGTCCTTGATTGTTCTTGGGTATTCCAAGCATCACGGAATGGGTGTTTCTTGATTCTTGGGCTGCTAGAATGCTATTAGGAAGTTAGCTTTCTTGATTCTTGTTTCTTGTTGAGAGCTTAATCTTGTTATTGTATTATACCCTGATTCCCTAAGATATTTTGGTAGTTAAATGGCATATTTGATCTCTGTCCAAAACATTAATCTGTGCTTGAGCAAGGAATTGGTTGCATGGATTGTAAATGCATGTAGCTGAGGGAACATAACCGTTTCATCCCACTGAGAAGCTGGGAATACACATTGCAAACTGAGAAATACTTCTGTCTGGAAACCGTTCTAAACAAGAGCCGCTTAATTGTAAAGATCTGGCTGCTAGAAACGGGCAAGAACACCCGATTTCCTGAGCGGTGACCACCAGTAGTAACAAAGAAGAAAAGTAAAAAGCAGAAAACCATGTTCACAGATTTGGCCGAAATCTGTGAACAGGCTTCTATTGATTGAAATCTGCAAAGAGGCTTGGGACACATTAGCCTCAACATATGAGACTAAAAGAGTCACTAATCGTTTGTACCTACGCAAGAAGTTGATCACCATGAAAATGGTAGAGGGTGACACGATTTCACAAAGCCGCAGGTGCTTATTGAATAGTTTGCTACGGTTGGATCGGTGGTGAGTGATGAAGAAGCATTCATGATGCTTCTTACATGCCTTCCAGAGTCATTTGATCACTCGACATTAATATTTGGTAGTGGTACTCAATAGAAGGATCCGTAGTCCATTAGTGTGATTCTTCTTCAAGAGGAGTTGCATTGCAAGTCTGGTGATGTAGAACATGACCTCATTGATGGGGAAAGGGAGATATGAAGAACGAGAATGGAGAAGAGAGCAGAAATATTGCGGAACAGCTCTCCCATTCTAATCGGTTGCTAGGTGCAAAAACAATCTAATAGACATCTTATGCTAAAAAATAATCATAGCTTTATGCGTTCTGATTGCCCAACAGGATCTAAAAAATTAATTCATACTCTAAAATAAGAGTACAGTCCACCGAAGAGATTAGGGATGTTTTGTGTGTGATACTATTGAAATCAGATTCAATGTGAAGTATAGTTTTGAAATAAATGGAAGAGTAGTATGATATCGCGAGTTTCTCAGGCGTCAAAGACAACCATCGCCTGATCAGAAACTGATGAGTCGTAGGCGTCCATGTTCTGATCAGAGTGAGTATACAAGCACAATCAAACAGCAATGAAAGTGCATCCAATCACAACAAGCATTCATTTACATTGTACACAGAGAAAAACATGCTACTACTATATTACAGTGAAGCACAATAAAATAACAATGACAACAAAAAATGGCAGTGTAACTGGGAGGCTCAAATAATAAATCTCATGGACGGAGCAACTCAAATGATCTATGCCAGAATGATCTATTTATAGATTTCATCCGTGTATTAACTACATTGAATGTTTGTCACCTAATTAGGTAAGCCGTTGTACTTGGAAGTATATGGCTTTTGTGACAACTATACATAGTATATACGGTCAACGAATCATGATTGTTGACGCGGACAAGGATGTCACAAATTCTCTCACTTTGCATTTCACGTGAAGCAGTTTTCTCTCACTTCGCAAATTTTGGAAAGTGGCTGGGAACGTTCCTCGTTGAAAAATAGACAACCTTCGACATTTTCTCTCTCTTCGGGTTTTTGCGAAAAAGCTGAAGGTGCCCTAAAATAGTTCAAGTCTTGAAGTAGATGACCTTTGGGAATTTTCTCTCTCTTCGACTTTTTGCGAAAAGCCGAAGGTGTTAAAAAATAGTTGAACTTTGAATTGTTGCAAAACATTTTAAATTGTTAAACTATGCTAGTTTTGCATTTCGTGGAAATGCGAAAAAGACGACACTGTTGAAAACATAGTTCATTTCTGCAAACTGTCGCCACACTTAGAGTATTTTTGCACACTGTCACGATAGTAATGTATTTCTGCATTCTTAATCTGAATGCTAATTTCGTGGAAGTCCTTAAAGATGGCCAAGTTTTCAATGACTTCAAGTTATTGAACTTAGCATCCGAACTCGAAATTATGATAGGATTGGTTACCCTTTGCTGGAGATCAGCCGGAAGCCTGCTGTAGACGTTCTTCAAATAAATTGGCTGTCTAAGTTTGTGATTCCTATAGGTATCAGATGAGAATATGTAGAACCAAAGTTGGTTTCACGTAATCCTAGATCAATGATCGATAAACATGCAGGAAGAATTATGAAATAGAAATTAGTCATTCACCAAGGAGACAAATATGGGCTTAATTTTCAACAATCCCCCTTAAGGTCACGATTGGTGCCATGGCATCTTCGTTAGGTTCAGCATGTTGAAGAACTTTTGATGCTTGATCCTCGGAAGCGCTTTGGTGAAGATGTCTACGACCATTTCTGTTGTGGAGCAGTATTGAAGGATCACTTGCCCTGAGAAAAGTTTCTCCCAAATGAAATGATACTGGATTTCTATGTGCTTGGATTTGTCATAAAATCTGGGATTCAGTGACAATGAGATATAGCTCAAGTTGTCACACAAAAGGGCATTCTTTCAAATCTCAACCGAAGCAACCTATCAAATTTCGACCGGAGACATCCAGTCAGATCTCGATTGGAGGCTTTCTCTCAAATCTCGACTGAAGCTTTCTATCAAATCTCAACCGAAGGCTTTATGTTAAATCTCGACCGAAGCCTTCTGTCTTGATCTCGACCGAATGTTCTATTGAATCTCGACTGGAGCCTTCCGTCTTGATCTCGACCGAACGCATTCTGTTAGATCTCGAACGAAGCACTTTGTTGGATCTCGACCGAAGCACTCTATTAGATCTTGACCGAAGCACTCTATTAGATCTTGACCAAAGTACTCTATCTGATCTTGATCGAAGCCATTCACTCAGCTCTCGACTGGACCTTTCTATTAGCTCTCAACCGGACCTTTCGATCAATTCTCAACCGAGGATTTCCTATAAACTCTCAACCAAGAGCTTTGACTTCCAACCTGAACCAAGTCAACTTCAAAACAACATCTAGTTTATTATTTGACTAGGTCTTAGTGTTTGCCAAATACCACAGTTCTTTCCAAATTTATTGCAAAACCTTAACACCAAAAAACAAAACAACTATGCCATTTGGACACCACCACTTTATTTGTCTCTGACTAATATTTAAAAAAAAAAAATAGTCAAGTTACCAAAGAGTCCAAGAGGCCTACTTGCCCAATCCTAAGGTACTCTAGATTTGTTATGGATCGTCCTTATGATCCGAATTCCACAGAGGACTATCCACCAGAGATGGTCTCTCCATCTACCAATTAGGCTCGATTCAATAGATATTCTAGGATGAAATCCCAAGTCCAAGAGCCATCACAAACCCATTTGACAGATGGGAACCCATGCATTTTGAAACTCCATACGATCGACCACACTTTCATGCTGCAGAATCTTCACATGCACGAGCTCATTTAAACGGTGCTTTTGCAAATGATGTTTCGCGTACTGAAAAACGAACTCCCAAGTTAGATTTACCTAAGTATGACTACAACACTGACCCTCAAATATTTCTTCAAGTCTTTGAGAACACATGCGATGTCTATGGCGAGACATCACCAGAAGCCATGGTTCAGCTATTCTCAATGACCGTGATCGATCGAACGCGAGAATGGTTTTTCAACCTTGATCGTGAAGATAAACGAGACTGGTCACTCTTGAAGAAAGCCTTCATCAAACGTACTGTCCGTTAACAACTCTACATACACTTGACGAATTTCATCTTATTCTAGAAGATTGTTATGGATGCCATCAAGATTGACCTAAATTTCCTTGCATGGAAATCAAATTGTGAAAAAAAATATTCATACTGCCTAAAAGAATTTGTAAAAAGGTTTAAAACTAAAAACAGGATAAATCATGTGTTTTATTCAAAAATCTCGAAAAAAAATTTAAGTGCACATTCCAGAAAATGCAATGCTTTTTTTAGAAATGCTTTCTGGAACAAGGCCTTGCAATTATTGTGTACATCTATAACTACACAAGTTTGATGATGAAATGGATCATGTAGAGTTTGTGTGTGGGATGAAGATCCTTTGGATGCTCATACATTGCACTCAAGGCATCAATCTTTCTTGTACCTACACGATCAACAATTGCAACCTCACTAATCACATGCTTCATTGCTCTCGAAAGAATTATTGAGGGCTCCAATCTCTTAAGGGGCCAATGAGAGACTTTAGGTCTGCCACATGGTCACCCCAACTAAGGGCTAAAGACGTGGTGGCCACAACTATAAAAGGCTGACACCCTCAAACACATAATTAGTCGTCAATTGTGATATGAGATGGAGCATAGCCGAAGGAATGCGTCGTCAATGATATTTGCTCACTGAGCCATTGCAGGAAGGTTTCAGTTCTATCCTACTCGCGACTTCGTGTTTTTGCCTTGTTGTGTATCTGTTGTGTCTTGAAAGCTATGGCTATAATGCACCTTCTGTCAATGCTTTGGTGAATATTAAGCATAAATCAAGTTGGAGTTCGTTTCCTTCAATTTTGTCTACTATCGAAGATCTTGTTGCAATAAACCTTGCCCTTGTTCGCAGTGCATTGTGTATTCAGGTCCAGGAAGACATGCAATTAGTGGTGCCAGCAAACCTTTCGTTGCTAGGTCCATGTACACGCCTTCAAAGCGGAACATGTACCTGTGAAGCAGATAGCTCCCAGAGGGTTGTGTAATTAAGACACAAATAAATGTCTGGGGAAAGTTGGAAGCATGACAATGGAAGGCACCACCAGGCTCCTGAAAGGCCTGTTTTATGTGCGAATAATTGTGGGTTTTTTGGGAGTAAGGACACAATGAACTTGTGCTCAAAGTGTTACACATCAAATTCTGTGATCAGGCGAGACAACAACTTCACTGGAATGAGTTTTGAGGGAACTGCCACAATGTTAGAAACATCAAACGCCGAATTGACATCCTCCCGGCCGGTTGATTTATTGAGGGAAGGTAGAGATGTAGCTACAGTTGCATCACATACTAAGCTTGCTGACATTGGAAAACCTATCGCTGGCGTTTCGACAGAAGCTACCGCATCTCATGATCCTAGTCGCTGCTTTTCCTGTAGCAAACGCATTCCATTGTATGGGTTAATTAAATGTCGATGCAAAAATGTATTTTGCTCATTGCACCGATACGCTAAAACGCATCAGTGTACAACTGATTACAAAGCGATTGGGCGCGATGCCATCGCAAAGGCAAATCCTGTAGTCAAGGCTAAAAAGTTAGGGAGAATTTGAATGTTTGATAGTTGAATATTGCTTAAACAACTTCCTTATTCTATTGAGTCCTGAGCAATATCTATAGCGGAAATTTCTGCTCAGAGATTATCGTATTCATTGTGTGCATCGGGCCCGCTACAAGATGGGGTGGCATAACTCGAGAGCTCCTTCAGCTCAGCCAACTCTTCCTAGACAAGAGCCTTCGCATCCTCGAGCGGTTGTAAGAACTCAACTCTTCCTTTATTAGAGTCTGAAGCTATGTTTTGAGAGAACGATTTTGTTCTATCAGCTTCGTGTTGTCTGATTCAAGCGAATCGATCTTCTCAAAGGACTCCTTCAAAGAGTCTATTCATTTCCTCTCTGAGTTGATAAGCTGCCTGCATCGTGAGTTGTCGGTGGTACTTGTCAAACCCATATACTTCAGCCACTAGATTCTTGGCTTTCTCTGTCATGGATCGAAACCACTGGGGCTGGTCATCTAGTTCTTCTTCATCTACCACAAGTGCCCCAGTGTCGCCTTCAACAGCTGTTCGTCCTTTGTCTGATGTGTCGGACTAGGTTGTGTCATCCTCATAGGTGGATGCACTATGTTGCCTCTGAGATGTGGAAGCAGATGCTGTCGTTGAAGAATCAGCAGCAGCAGCAGCTCCATCGGTATCCATTGCCATAGCTTCACTCTCCATAGCAGTGGTAGCTGCTACTTCGACTACTGGTGCAACATCGGACGTAACCGGAATAGGTACGGAAATGAGGCTGGAAAGATCAATTGGCTTGGGATCTAACATCCTTCTCGTCAGCATTATTTTTTCTTGCTCAGTCAAAATTGTGAAGAATTGCCAAAAATTGGCAAATCTAGCTTGATCAAAAACCATGTAGAATAGTGTAAATTGTGTACACAAGTGGGTCTCACACATGTGAGGCCATGATGCCACATGGGAAACCCATCCTAATGTAGGTTAGGTCAAGTCAAGAGAGTTGGTCATGTCTATTTGGTGGTCATCCCTACTTTATAGGACCTACACCTAAGTTTAAGGTGAAAATTTGACCAACTAACTACCTACCAAGCATAATTCTAGGAAATAGACTAGGGTTTCATTTTAGGTCAAGGAGAGTGAGTTAACTTTCTTATTACATGCTGGAAATCCACCTAACTTCAAGAAGGAAGTCGAATTTGCTATGTATTCCCTCTCTCCATAGTGAGAAGAGAGAAAATTTTTGGAGCTCATTGGCAATCTCAAGCTAGTTCACTATGTACATTGAGTTTTTGTGATCCAAATGAAACCAAATCAATTTCTACTTGTTTCTCAGGTTGAAGGCCGTACTACAGCCTGTAGTACACTCGTGTGGGCTCGGATTTCAATGTTTATCAATGCTTTTGATTGTTAGTGCTTGTTGTTTGTCAAATTGCCAATCTAGATCAACTTTTTTGTGTCTAGTTTTTTGATAGATTGTTAAGCAAGCATCCAATCACTCTTGTGGATCTTTTGTAGATCCATTTATGGTCCTAAAGTACAGTACTTTCACAAAAATTTGAAAATGAGTGCACATGGGCTCCGACTCTAGAAAACTTTTGATGTTTGATTCAGCGCAAAGAAGCTTTGTATGTGATAACGCCGAAGCACACTAGATTACCCGCAAGCGCATCCTGTTCACATGGTCATTACCATAGTTTCACATGATATTTTGATAGTTGAAGTCCTCGTGGTTGAAATTAGTCCTCCTTTGGTATCTACTTCAAATGCTACATGGGCAACCCCCGCCCCCACCACCCCCCCCCCCCCCACCCCCCTTGTCCCCTCTCTCTCTCTTTCTCAGATGGCATCCAACCCACTTTAATTTGGCATTACGTAATTCGAGCCTCTTTGATCTAGAAGCACTTAAGAAATACATTCTCAACATACTTTTCTTAAAACACTCTTTTCTCATGGTTTATGTTTTTGTTGGCAGATCTTGTCACAAAACTGTGAATACTGATCGTAAAATTGTGAATATTGGTCGTGAAGTTGTGTATACTTATCGTGATATTTTGAATATTGATCATAATTCTTTCAAAAAGTTTGAAAACTTTGACTGTGAATGTTCATTGTCAATCATCTATATGTTAATTGTGAACATCATCATAATGAAAAATGATTATAAAATTACAAGTATATTTAAATGATGAATACCATTATTGTGAATTGTTTTTGTCAATATTAAATTGCAAAATTGTGAGTAGTCAATCATGACTTTTGTAGATTGTCAAACTATGGATACTGAATCTTGACATTTTTTATAGTGCAACTGTAAAAAATGGACAACGTCTTTTCTAATTACCCAAATTATGAAATTTGAATCATAAATAATAAATCATGACTTTTTTTTATATTGAATATATATTCTATAGATTATATCATATTTTGAAATTAGTAAATACTGAATCACGATATTTGTAATTGCACAAATTATGTCCATTCTTGTGCATTTAGTTTGTTACGACATTTTCCACTCAGGGGATCAAAGCTAAGGGGAAAACAACATAACAGGATATAGCACCACTATGTGTTCAGTGTCGTGCTGTTACGAGAATGGTCGTACACATCCCAAACACAAAGCTAACTAGGGGATCCCTGACATGTTCTATCGACCAAGCCGTACCACTATAGCTAATAGAGGTTTTCCAGGCCTCTAGAGACATAGCCTATAAAGGGCTATACTCACTTCCTCAGTCTTCTTGAAACTCACGGCTTGCACTAATGATATCTTGCTCACTTGCGAAGTTCTAGAGCTACCTCCTTCTCGTATTTTTCTTGATGATCTCTTCCAAAATCCTTGATGATATCATTTAAGTTCTCTAACACGTACTCTGGCAATGGATCGAGAAGCCCTAGATGCAATTCAATATATTGGGTAAAGGATCACTACAAGGGAACTACAATCAGCATTATGTCTAACTCTGAACAGGCTATCTCCAACTAGGAGATGTCTATGGAAATCCTTGGAATAGAAATAATGATAAACCCTTCCATTTCTACTCAACTGGCAGAAGTCACCTGGTAGAGGTAGCTCTCGCAATCCTAACCTAGTCATAACAATCCAGGCCCAGATCTCACTTGCGAAGTTCTAGAGCTACCTCCTTCTCGTATTCTTCTTGAGGATCTCTTCCAGAGTCCTTGATGATATCATTTAAGTTCTCTAACACGTACTCTGGCAATGGATCGGGAAGCCCTAGATGCAATTCAATATATTGGGTAAAGGATCACTACAAGGGAACTACACTCAGCATTATGTCTAACTCTGAATAGACTATCTCCAACTAGGAGATGTCTATGGAAATCCTTGGAATAGAAATAATGATAAACCCTTCCATTTCTACTCAACTGGCAGAAGTCACCTGGTAGAGGTAGCTCTCGCAATCCTAACCCAGTCATAACAATCCAGGCCCAGATCTCGTCCTAATAGCACTTTGAAGTTCTATGGAGCGTGTTGCTACCAAGACCCAGGAGTCATTCATTCTGATGTATATGGATGTTTTGACTCTAAATCCCTCATTATCAACTTCAATGGCTAAATCCCCAGCCCTTACAATTCCAATGGTGGTGTCTAATGATATCAGTTCTACTGAAGCCCATCCAATTATTCTGACTACGGTACAATACCTCCTTAGGTTTGAGGTGTAGGCCATATACTAGTTGAGTACTTCTCTGACATGTCAAGCCCTCAATATAACTATACACCAATCGACTACCTCTCAAACATACAGAGTTTATCACATAACTAGCATCCCTCAGCTAGTGATTATCAACATCCACCTCTATGCATGTGCAGACTTTTGACATTTCTAGAAGAGGATCAGAATGTAGACATCCCTAGTCCTACCATAGTCAAGCAGAGGTAATATGCAGGGCTCTGGAGTTTCTAGGATCTCTGCTAATCTAGCGGCACCAAAGATGGACACAATCCATTGTTGGTACATTATTTTCAGACTTGTAAGGACGGTGATATACAGATAAGGTGTAGCAGTGTACGAAATATTAGGACCTATGGGAGGGCTTGGACGAAACATTCTCGATGCTTATTGTCATTAGGTAGTGAATCATGGTTGTATTATATGATCCTTTCCCAAAGTACTCGATAAGTATACCCCTTCCATCTAAATACTCATGGGAACTATTTAAGTGTAGCGTGCAATTCCCCAACCATCTTGGTTTATAGATGGCCAATAGTGAATAGTCAAGAACCGTATGTTCCAACGGGTTATCTCGACTATTGTGGTTCTATATGAAGATTGACAATGGGTTAGTTCTTAACTCACGTAGTGTGTTCCAACCACAGTGAGCTGAACCTCGCTCCTGTGTTCCAAGGAGACGAGGATGACTTGCTTAATTCATTCATCACATTCACTCAAGCAACATTCCTTAAAGGCTTTCTCCATGCATTCAGACAAAAGCAATCACTCTGAGCAAGCTAGCAATTCTGCTAGAGCCTAAAACTATCATCACCTCAAATCACAACTATCCTGCATTTAACTTTCTCCTAAGACATAAAGTACATTGTTTATGAGTTCTTTTAGCATACCATGACATTTCTCAATGAAGACATGGAAGAAAACAGTATGCATTAAAGATTTTTGCAATAAGAAATTATAATCACTACTGCGACATCTATGACATACACAATTGTATCATCTATCATAGATTGAATTCACAGGTAGCAAAGAGTGAGAACAAAACAAGGAAACTTACATGTAAGGTTCTCTTTCTAGGCCTCCTTCAGCTCCAGCCTACTGGAAATTAGAGACCAACTTAGGATTTTTTAGAGAGTAGCAATTTGTCCTTCATGGTCAGAATCAGCATCTCAGGTCAAGTAGTATTCATCAGCTCAAGTGCCTTACAGAATGGAAGATATCATGCTGGAATTTGCTCACAAGTGTATCTCTCCAGGCTGTCAGAGATTGATCGTCATGAAGCTTACGAATAAGAATGATCCATAGAGTCAGAACCTTTCTTCATATCACCACTATCTGGAGTGGGCACGCTGACATTGTCACTGATAGGTGTTGCTCAACGCAATCAAGCTTATGTAGGTACTGAAACAATGGTCTCCACAGATGATTGTATCATAAACTGAAACTCCAAATCAAACTGAGTACCATTTGCACTATGAGGATGTTCAACGATGATGGTTCTCAGTGGCAGTATTAGCGATGAAGTGCCTCACATACCAAGTTGCATCTGGAAGGGTAGGAATCAGTAGTCAACTGCAATACTTTCACTAGTACAATCGTTGGATCTTCAAAGATAGCTCCATGAACATCGTATCTCTGGTAGCACTCATAGCAATGACTCTTGGGAATACGTGCATGTAAGGGAGCATTCATGCGGCTCCTCTGCACAGTGATGCTCACGTTGTAGTTCCAACAAACGTAGTTATGGAAAAAGGCCCTCCAAAGAAGTTGTCATACAGAATCATGCTCCAGCCAGGAACAATTTATTGTGGATTGTTATTAGAAACTCTAAAAAATTGTTGCTCAAGCATTTGAAGTCATTGCTTGGCATCACTCGGGCCAGATAGGGTATCACTCAATGTTGGCACTCGAACACTCAGACTAAAGCTGTTCTCAAAGGCAGTACTCATTGGCCGTGCTCAGACCCAATCGCTCAAGTTCAAACGATACATAGGAAGAAATGCTCACTTAGTGGCAGAGATTCACAAATCATTTTATTGATAACTCAGATAGGTGGCACTCAGATCAAGTTCCTAACAACTAGATTCTCAATTGGAGACCTGCATAGCTCCATTGTAGGCGTGAAAAGTTACATAATCTCATAGGTGTGAACGCAGAATCGGCATGATAAACCTACGCTCCCCATACAAAGTGATTTCTCTGATCAACGCACATAAAGGAGGATCTCAACTTTATTCACTCATGCAGAGATAGCAAAAAAACCGAGATTCTCTATCTCACGTATAAAGTCCAATATAAAGTCATGGAATATAATGATGATGATCAATGATTGGTCAAGTATACTTATCCTCCAATGGTTGAAGGCCCACCCATTCAACTCTTCATTCCCTTTTGCCCTTTGACCATTCAATACTTCATTTCCAAGGGTTGATTTAGGCTTTTTGGCTTTGTGCCATGTGGACTCTTAAATGGCATTGAAGAGTGTGGATAGGGCCACATGGGCACCCATGACCAAAGTACATGGCCCATGTGGGTCAATGTTCTCATCCGATAGAAATGTCCCATTTGTCAACATGAGTCAAGGCCTTATGCCCGGTATTTCACATTTCGTCGGCATCCTCTTAAATTCAGACGGTCTTTGACATTTTTCCGGTCCTTCTTGATAATTGATCTTTGGGTGGCCCTTATCCATTAGGTACTTCCTTAAGTATTGCCCATTTTAGTCCCATGGCCAATTGTCCTAGTGTGATATTTGATACTTGTGGTGCCCAATTTTTTGGTGATGGTATTTCTCATTCGGTTTTTAATTGACATTTTTGGTCCAAAAAGATCGGTTGGAGAAGAATGTTGATCTTTGTCGAAAAAACTTGACATTTTTTAAATATCCAGGTGCTCGAAAATAATGGCCAGTCTCTGATTTCCACATAGGCTGGATGAAAGGAGAACCTGAAAAAAAATCTCAAACATCATATTATATTAATATAACATTCGGTTACATTGGCAATCCACCAAAAATTTGTTAAGATCATGGATCAAAACAGAAATTACACAGCCATTTCTAAGGCTGATTTATTTATCAAACCTCTCGGTAGTCCATTTTGGGTGGACTGGGACCCCTTCGACTATGGCTATATGGGCCAAAATTTTTGCCGGTCACGCTAAGTAAGTAGCATATTTGATGAAATAACATGTCATTTCTTCTCTTGTTTAGCCTGATTTATCATGTCAAAAAATCGGCTAGCATAGTTGTGAAATCGAAATCTACAAAATTTATGACTAGTTTCATCACATCATAAACAATAAATCATAATATTAATTTTTTGAAAGTGAATGTGCATCATGAAATCGTAAATATTCATTATATAATTTACGATGACTTTCATGAACAATAATCTAAAATTTTTATAGTGAGCTATAAAACTACAAATACTTAATAATAAAATTTGTAATTACTTTTGTTAAAACTAATTGCAATATTGTGAATTATTTTATGATTATAGATTGTGAGATTGTGACATGGAAAATACTCAAATATAAAGATAATAATTATTATTGTGAAATGAAGACTACAATTGTTGAAAATCTAAAATCATTCATATTATATAGTCAGTAGTGAGATTATAAATGTTGACTTAAGTCAAGATTGACATTATTCAAATCACAAAATAGTCAATGTTGAACTCCAAAATGAAAAATAAAATAACATTTCAATTACTAAACAAGAATGTAAAGTTAGAAAATGATGTTTATGCATTTTTACTGATGGTCATTTATCATGTCAAACATTAACAAATATTAAAACACCACATTAATGGCAAGGCCTTTGTGGTATGCTACATCATTCTTGTTTTATTTAACATTCTTAAAATAATTAGTTTAGCTCCAAGATTTGATACATTCTTTTAGTGGCCCATAATAAAGTTTTAACAAAGTGCTTGGTACTTTACTTTTTTTAAATACAAAAATTAGACAAGTGTTTCTTAATCATTATTAAATTCTAGTACACATCAAAATGTACAAACTTAACATAATTTTGATATTGATTATTGCATCACCCTAATTTATTGCATTCTAGAAGAAGTTGATTTTTTCGAGATCTTGTATTATGAAGCTCATTGGTAAAATATTACAAGTTTACATTAATAACGAATTCTATTGACTCAATAAAGCTATGCAACCTAAGCTTTATATGAAATGTTACATACTCTACTACACAAGAATTTCTTGGATTTGAAAACAATAAACAAAATTTTCTCTACATTTCAAAGAAATAGCCGATATTTTAAAAGTCAACTTCCAAGAAGTTTTTTACAAAGTCAGTTTTTGGTGAAAGATATCGATTCCATTCCTATTCTTGCCGGATTTTCCAAACAATGACCCAAAGTTTGAATCAATTGAAATCCTATGTAAAATGGATAACTACATATATTTGAGATCCTATTGAAATCCTCATCACTGATCTCCATCAGGTCCGCAACATCAAAATATTGTGAAGTGTCCAAGGTATGGACTTGCGGGGTCTGCGGTGGTTGGTCTTGTGACTGCTGGGCCACTTCCGTGTCTTGGGGGTTGAGACTCCCCACTACTCCCCCCCCCCAAAGAATGTGCCGATAGTGAAGTTGGCGGCATTGGCGTGGTAATCAGCAGGGGTGGGGTGGTGACTTGGTCTGGTGGCACGACTTGAGTTGTGCCCGTGTCTGTTGCTGCCGATGA
Source organism: Diphasiastrum complanatum (assembly GCA_029204225.1). Classification (NCBI taxonomy): domain Eukaryota; kingdom Viridiplantae; phylum Streptophyta; class Lycopodiopsida; order Lycopodiales; family Lycopodiaceae; genus Diphasiastrum; species Diphasiastrum complanatum. The sequence goes on from CM055112.1 coordinate 24,814,353, forward strand.
TGTAGCTGCTCCTTCACCCCTGTCAATAGTATGTAAGGGTAATGAATGTGTCGGAGAGGCTGCGTGTGAGGTTGAGCTTCCATCATCTGAAGCTGAATCCTCTGATGTTGTGCCATTGGGTGATTTCCTCCTGGCCTGAAGCTTTCCGCGGATACATTGTTGATCTCCTGAGGAATTGATTTTGGCAGAAAACGTTGGGCATCTAGATAAAGGAGTACATGTTCATCTGCCATTTCAACAACATCCATGGAAAGAATACCTTCTTCCAAAACATGGGTAGTAGAGACGCTAGGTTCTCCTGGGCGCCAAGCAATAGGAATCGGGTCAATCATCATAAGTGGGATGATGGGTGTACCAATGTTTGTAGAAGACGGTAGAATATCCACATCTTCTATAGCAGTTTCGATATGACATCGGTTGGAATCAGCACAATCCACAACAACTAGTGCTTGACCTCAATTTATTATGTCCGTGAATCTTGTATAGTGGCCTTTTGTGTTAAAAATTCACAATTCTAGCTTGACTAGTTTTGGTCATATGACTTGTAAATAGTTAGATGGTCATGATGTGGCTTGTCACACGTGCCAAATAGCATAGGATTCCATTCATAAGGATGTTCTCAAGTAGACCTAAGTGTTAGAACCTTTGGAATGAGTCCAAATTATGCTTAGATACAAGGGAGAAAAAATAGGAGCTATTTTTGGTAATTTTTGCATTGTTGAGGGATCTCCAAGATTCCAACCCTAACTTGGTAGGGATGAAAGATCCACCAAAATTAGCATAGGGATAGGTTTAGGGCTACTCATACCTGCCCAAAACCGTGATGGATCATGTATATATAGGTGATGATATCTCACCAAAATCAATCAAGCAATTTCATGTTTTTTCTCTCATAATGGTGCAATTGCTCTCTATGTTCATAATTGTTTGAGTACTTGTGATTACTAATGATTATAGGATTGAATGTAGGTCTGGTGTACAGTACTCAGACTGTGGGAGGCCGTACTTTCACACGTGTGAAGCCTTCTTCAAGGATTTGGGCCATTTAGTGAGGTTCAAGCATAGATTTTTGATGGATTTTGATGGTTCAACTTGTGCTAATCTTATGAAATCATAATCTATTGTTTTCCTCATCATTTCAAGTGTTTTAGGATCCTTATTTTCTGTAATTTTTACATGGTATCAGAGCCTAAAGGCTGAAATGAGGTAAATCCTTGGTTTTCATTCAATTTGATCACAATTTTTGATCTAAATCTTGTGTAGATTGGATCTTAGCATCTAGTATTGATTCTAGAACTCAAAGTGAGTCAAATACATTGGAGATTGGTGTTGTGTGACTTCATTTGCAGGTGTTTAGGTGTCTAAAACCAGAGGCAAAGTTGAATTCAATTCACATTACCAAGATAGCAAGTTTTGCTTGCTCCAAGCATTGATTTCTAAGCGAGTTTTGGAGGTGATTTCATAGAGGAGGCTTTCTAGCATTCAAGGAGAGGGAAGATCAGAGTTTTGGGGACTCTTCAAGGCTGTTCTAAGGTGTAGTAGACACCTCATAAAGTGATTTAGGTTCAGTCTAACCATTGCTTGACTTATGCACCAAATTAGATCAATTTTTCATCAATTTTGATCATTTTTTGCTTGTGATTGGATAGTAGATTGTATTGCATCCTCATTAAGTTCCATTTAGATCTTTTACAAGTGATTTTGGAAGTATATTAGGTTGCTGAAATTCACTCTTGATCAGATCATTTGGAAGCTTTAATGTTCTTTATAGAAAGAGGGGCAATTCTACTAGTATTGTCTACTTCAATCAAGCAAGTGCATTGTTTCTAGTATTCTATGATTTGATTTTGTTAGAGATCATTCTTAGATCTTTATAGGAAGTCTATCACTGATCTTTTCAGGTCCCTAAGAAGTGGGATAAGATAGATCTTCAATCAAATCAATAGAAGTAACCTTCATTTGTGTCAAGTCCTTGATTAGGAGACTAGATGGCATCTATAAATGCATATCTTTTGGATACTAATGAAAGGATCAACAAAACTAACTATTCCATATGGAAAGTTAGAATGGAATCTATCATGATCATGCAAGATCTGATGGAAATTGTAAATGGTAAGGAGGGTGAACCTATTCATCCTCAAGAAAAAGCCAAATACATCAAGAGGTGCAATGTTGCACTACATTGCATAAAAATGAATGCTGCAAATGAACTCTTAAGAGAGGTAGGAGATTGCACTTCAGCTCAAGATGCTTGGGAGACTTTGCAAAAGGTCTATGAATCCAAGAACCAAACTAGAATGTTAGCTTTGAAGAATCAAATCTATAGAAGCTATCAAAAGAAAGGAGAGAGTGCACATACTTTTGTCCTAAGAGTAAAGGAATTGAACAAAGAGCTAGCCTTTATAGGTGACCCTATCAAGGATGAAGAGCTTGTTCAACTCATATTGAATGGACCAAGCTTTGAATTTGACAATTTGGTTCAGGGATATGCAATTATGGGTAAGCTACCCATACTTGAAGAACTCCAAGGCACACTCATGGCCAAGGAATCAAGAAGGAGCCAAATGCAAGAGAGGATGGATAGGCTTTCCATCCAAGGTGGAGATGACCAAGATCTCTTCACCAAAGGCAAAGGCAAGTCCAAAGGCAAAGGATCAACATTCAAGAAGTCTACAAAGCTTGAGGATCAAGAAGGACCCCCAAAGGCATCTCCATCAACCACCAAAGTCAAGAAGGACAAATCAAAGGTGAAGTGCTACTATTGTAGCAAGATGGGGCATTATGCCTCAGAATGCTTCAAGAGGAAGCAAGATCAAAGCCAAGCCAACATGAGCAAAGAGGAGGAGGAGGAGAGTTCACATGAGGACTCTCTCATGATGTCCATATTTTCTTCAACAAGCTTCAAAGAAGAAGATCCTTGGTGGATTGACTCGGGTGCTAGTTCACACATGACTAGTAAAAGGGAGTTTTTCTCTTCTCTCTTATCTTTTGATGGACCTATAAAGTCTATCTATACAGCAAATGATGAAGCTTGTAAGATTGAAGGAGTTGGTAGCATTCCCCTTTGCTTAGGATCTTCCAAAAAGATCAACATAGAAGGTGTTTTGTACATTCCTACAATAACAAAGAATCTACTAAGTGTTGGCCAAATGGTAGACAATGGTTTCAATGTTGACTTTGCTTCAAATGAATGCTTCATCAAGAAGAAGGGTAAGATAGTGGCTAAGGGCGCTAGACTTGGCAAACTTTATAAGCTGGATGCATTTGTGGATACTAATGTTTTCATGTTGGCCGAGAAGAGCAAAATATCTACCTTTACTTTATGGCACAAACGACTTGGACATGTCAACTCGGGTTCCATGGAGGCTATGATCAAGGAGGAGTATGCTTTAGGCCTACCAAGGTCTATTGGGAAGGAAGACAAGGTTTGTGAAGCTTGTGCCTTATCCAAGGCACATAAGAAGGTGTTTCCTAACTCCATCACAAAGTCATCTCATCCTCTTGAACTCATACACTCGGATGTGCACATTGCTAGCACCAAATCTAATGGAGGTTCATCCATGTTTTTAACCTTCATTGATGACTACTCAAGATATTGTTGGGTGTTCTTACTTTCCTTCAAGTCTCAAGTATTTGATACTTTTGTAAAGTTCAAGTTGTTTGTGGAAAAGCATCATAATCATAGCATCAAGATTCTTAGAAGTGACAATGGTGGAGAATTCATCTCCAATGAGTTCAAGGCCTTTTGTGAGGAGGAAGGGATCAAGAAAGAGACTTCTTGTCCTTACACTCCTCAACAAAATGGAGTTGCTGAAATAAGGAATAGAAAATTTTGTGAATGTTCTAAGGCTTTAAGATTAGATGCTTGTCTGCCCAAATCCTTTTGGGGTGAGTCTCTTGTATGTGCAAACTACTTGATGAATAGGGTGTCTTGCAAAGCAATTGAAGGCAAAACTCCTTATGAGATGTTGTATGGAAAGAAACCCAATCTTAATCACTTGAAAGTTTTTGGGTGTATATGTTATGTGCATGTGCCATTGGAAACAAGGACCAAGGAGGATCCATCTTCCACAAGAGGGATCATGCTTGGATATGCAAGCTCAAGCAAGGGCTACAAAGTCTATCTCCCATCCTTGAACAAATTTGTTGTTTCAAGGGATGTCGTCTTTGATGAACATCATATGCATATGCTTGAAGAAGGCTCAAGTGCTCCACAATCAAGAAGAAGATGGCCGAGGAGCAAGATCTTGGTTTTGAGGAGGAGCTCATGGAGGAGCAAGCACCAAACCCACCTATCACACCAAGGAGATCTTCAAGGGCAAAAGTGGAGCCATCAAGGCTCACATATCAAGGCAAAGGACAGCAAGTTGAGGGTATCTCATCCACTTCTTATGCTTTATATAGTTCTGAAGAACCATCTAATGTTGAAGATGCATTGAACTCCAAAGAATGGTATAAAGCTATGTTGGATGAGTATGATGCCTTGATTGAGAATGAAACTTGGTTGCTTGTTGAGAGACCTCAAAGGAATGTAATAGGATGCAAGTGGGTCTTCAAGCTTAATTTGAATGCAAATGGGAGTGTTAACAAACATAAAGCAAGATTAGTTGCAAAAGGTTATGCTCAAGAGAGAGGGATAGACTATGAGGAAACTTTTGCACCCGTGGCCAAGATGGTCACAATAAGGCTAATCATTGCACTTGCATCACATTTTGGATGGATTCTATGTCAAATGGATGTCTCTAATGCTTTCTTGAATGGTTTTTTGGAAGAAGATATCTATATGGAGCAGCCACAAGGGTTCATCAAGCATGGAATGGAGAACAAAGTATGCCATCTCCAAAGAAGCATCTATGGCTTGAAGCAAGCCTCGAGATCTTGGAATTCAAGACTACATTGCTATCTTATTTCACTTTCTTTTGTTCAAAGTGAATATGATCCCACTCTTTACATTAACTTTGATGATGTTGGTATTGTACTTTTACTCATTTATGTAGATGACATCATCATTAGTGGAAATAGTGTTGATGGTATTGAAAAAATCAAGATAGATCTATCCTTAGAGTTCAAGATGGTAGATCTAGGGTGTCTTCACTTCATCTTAGGCATAGAAGTACTTAGAGGGTCTGATTTTATCTTTATAAGTCAAGTAAACTATGCTCAAAGTCTTTTGAAGAAGTTTAAGATGGAAGTATGCAAAAGTGTTGACACACCAATGGAGCAAGATGTAAAAGTGCCAAATGAAGATGATGAAAGATCCTTCATGGACATCACTTTGTTTAGGCAGCTTATAGGTTCCTTAATGTGGATCACTATAACTAGACCAGATCTTATCTTTAGTGTATGTAGGTTGAGCCAATCCATGCAAAAGCCATTGAATATCCATTGGAAAAAGGCTAAGAGGATTCTAAGATACATCTCGGGTACATTGGATTTTGGGATTCTATATAGAGGAGATGTGATTAACCTTCATGCATTTAGTGATTCAGATTTTGCAGGGGACAAGAGGGATAGGAAATCAACAAGTGCCTATTCAACTTTCATAGGAGAAGGTGTGGTTTCATGGCTTTCAAAAAAAAGCAAGAAACTATATCTCTATCTTCAACCGAGGCCGAGTACAAAGCTTTGACAACCACTACAAAGGAGTTACTTTGGATCAAGAGATTATTGGTGGAACTAAAGATCATGGATTCAGAGGAGGCATCAATCATCTACAATGACAATATATCAGCCCAACACCTTGCATCTAACCCAATCTTCCATGCAAGATCTAAGCACATTGAGATATGCCATCACTTTGTGAGAGAAATGGTGCAAGCCAAGGAGATTGCTTTGGAGCATGTTCCAAGCAATGAATGTGTAGCTGATCTACTTACTAAACCACTTCAAAAGACACCTTTTATGAAGTTCAGATCATCACTTGGAGTGATTAGTAAAGCAATGATTGAACCAAGCTAGATAGTGAGGAGGAGTGTTAAAAATTCACAATTCTAGCTTGACTAGTTTTGGTCATATGACTTGTAAATAGTTAGATGGTCATGATGTGGCTTGTCACACGTGCCAAATAGCATAGGATTCCATTCATAAGGATGTTCTCAAGTAGAGCTAAGTGTTAGAACCTTTGGAATGAGTCCAAATTATGCTTAGATACAAGGGAGAAAAAATAGGAGCTATTTTTGGTAATTTTTGCATTGTTGAGGGATCTCCAAGATTCCAACCCTAACTTGGTAGGGATGAAAGATCCACCAAAATTAGCATTAGGGATAGGTTTAGGGCTACTCATACCTGCCCAAAACCGTGATGGATCATGTATATATAGGTGATGATATCTCACCAAAATCAATCAAGCAATTTCATGTTTTTTCTCTCATAATGGTGCAATTGCTCTCTATGTTCATAATTGTTTGAGTACTTGTGATTACTAATGATTATAGGATTGAATGTAGGTCTGGTGTACAGTACTCAGACTGTGGGAGGCCGTACTTTCACACGTGTGAATCCTTCTTCAAGGATTTGGGCCATTTAGTGAGGTTCAAGCATAGATTTTTGATGGATTTTGATGGTTCAACTTGTGCTAATCTTATGAAATCATAATCTATTGTTTTCCTCATCATTTCAAGTGTTTTAGGATCCTTATTTGCTGTAATTTTTACATTTTGGTTGGATCGGGACACTATCTGATTCGTTGAATATAGGTGTTGCTAAGGGGACTAGCATCACCTTACGTCTGTCCTATAAAGACTATCCCGCAGTATCCGCTATCCTTGATAGTGGATCAGGCGTAAATATAATGGCTTTACCATTGGCAAAGTCACGGGGCTTCCATACCCTCGATCAACCACGATACAAACTTCGCATGGCTGATCAACGAGTTACAGACCCTGCTGGTCATTTATCAAATATTAATGATCGAATAGTGGGTGTCAAATTTGTAATCGATTGTGTCATCTTAGACTTACCAGAAGATGCAAATACTTATAAACTCCTTCTTGGTACACCCTGGCTCTAGATGGCAGGTGTTGTCCAAGATTGGAAGCATAGCAAATCACCTTTGGCAATCAAAACAAACGAGTCATTGTTGACTCAACTAGCCATGTCAAGCCTGCTAAAGTTTATGATGATTGGTCATCAACAACTTATGGATTCATAGGAATCTGGGGAGTTTCATGAATCTCTTCTGTTTTCCGCTGGTTGTCAAGAATAGTAGGCAGCTAAAAACTACGATGGATATAGCGTTGAAGCCTGGTGAAAGATTTTACTGTGCTATGGAATGGCATGGTGAGTTGAGCTTGCAGGAGGTCAGAAAATAATTCAAGTCACTGTAGGGATTGCTCTTTTTCGGGGATTTGAATTGATAAAGACTTTCCATATGTTTTAACTCTCGCAAAAACTCATCTCTAAATTCATTGTACTGCCTTTGTTCCACTTTTGGGTCTGAAGAGTCTCTAGGTAATCTGGAAGCTGTCAAGTGGCTTCCATGTTGGTCAACTGATTTAGCATTGTTTTGTTGTTGTTCTTGGTGTTCGTGTTGTGCTCTAGTGAGAATTCTAACAGGTTCGGATGATATATGACATGCTGGAAGGATCCTGTTAGGTTGTTTAGGATAGTCTTTGAAACTATGTTTGCAAACACAGTCTGGACACTCCGCATGGTATTGGTTCTAAACTTTACAATCAACGTCACATATAGGATTGATCATGCATTTAGAATGTTTTTTACTTGCCATGGACACTACATAGATACCTTGTCATACACATGATCATAGGGAGTGTGGAAAATGACACATTCCAGAGCAATCTCCCAGAAGAACAACCTTATGAACCTTGAGTGAATGAGATTTAAGATTAGAACAGAAGAAAGATACCGCGCCTCGTGCTCTCTCTCTCTCTCTCTCTCTCTCTCTCTCTCTCTCTCTCTCTCTCTCTCTCTCTCTCTCTCTCTCTCTCTCTCTCTCTCTCTCTCTCTCTCTCTCTCTAAAGAACTATGCCATTTTTACTAAGATTGAATAAGAATGTTCTTTGTGAGCCTCAACATTAGACCACACCCACTTGAATTCTTCACAGGCACATACTAATTCACAAATTCTATGGGTAGTAAAATAGTACCTACTAAAAAACAAGTGAGCAGACTTGTTATGTATTTCAAAGGTCAAATCATTCAATAAATATTGCATACATTAATCCAAATCTTAGCATTCTCCAAACTATTGTAAAATATAATTAAAAGAAATTGGTACTCCCTTACCTCATATATACAAGGATGAATCATGCAACTGTATGCCCCAAGAATCATGCACCTTGTATGCCCCTTCCTAATGCACGTAAGTTCCATTAAATAGAAAGACTAACTAACTCTATGACTGAACAATCAACTCTATATTGTGAAAGTTTGCTCGATATGAGCGTATATGTACAAAACCCTCAAACACCACATAGTGACATATGGATACGAAATCCATGGACTCTTACTCGAATTAAATGAAAATAGATTAAGGCTAATTATAAACTAGAGTATCATAGCAAGCGAGTCACAAATCTGCACGGATGTTGCTATCTAATTTCCAAGGCCCATTACCCACACATCAGATTTAATTTTGCTAAGCTTCAATTACGAGGAGGTATAAGAAACATATATTGAGATCAAACAATTATACCTTCAGAGAATTCATGTAGCATCGCATAGAAAAGAGAGATAGCATAGCGGGGGGAGAGAGAGAGAGAGAGAGAGAGAGAGAGAGAGAGAGAGAGAGAGAGAGAGAGAGAGAGAGAGAGAGAGAGAGAGAGAGAGAGAGAGAGAGAGAGAGAGAGAGAGAGAGAGAGAGAGAGAGAGAGAGAGAGAGAGAGAGAGAGAGAGAGAGATGTAACTAACTACATTCTATTAACTAATTAATGAGTATTGCTCAGGACTCAATGGAATAAGAAAGCTGTTTAAGCAATATTCAACTATTAATCATTCAAATTCTCTCTAACTTTTTAGCCTTGACTACAAGATTTGCCTTTGCGATGGCATCGCGCCTAATCGCTTTGTAATTAGTTGTACACTGATGCGTTTCAGCGTATTGGTGCAATGGGCAAAATACATTTCCGCATCGGCATTTTATTAACCCATACAATGGAACGCGTTTCCTATAGGAAAAGCAGCGACTAGGATCATGAGATGCGGTAGCTTCTGTCGAAACGCCAGCGGCAGGTTTTCTAATGTCAGCAAGCTCAGTATGTGATGCAACTGTAGCTACGTCTTTACCTTCTCTCAATAAATCAACCGGCCAGGAGGATGTCAATTCTGAGGTTGGTGTTTCTAACGTCGTGGCAGTTCCCTCAAAACTCATTCCAGTGAAGTTGTTGTCTTGCCTGATGACAGAATTTGATGTGTAACACTTTGAGCACAAGCTCATTGTGTCCTTACTCCCAAAAAACCCACAATTATTCGCACAAAGAATAGGCCTTTCAGGAGCCTGGTGGTGCAGTCATGATGATTCTTAACTGCCTTCTAGAGTCATTTGATCACTTGACATCAATATTTGGTAGTGTTACTCAATAGATGGATCCACAATCCATTAGTGTGATTCTTCTTCAGGAGAAGCTGCATTGCAAGTCTGGTGATGTAGAACATGCTCTCTTTGATGGGGCAAGGGAGATAGGAAGAACGAGAATGGAGAAGAGAGCAGTAATATTGCGGAATAGCGTTCTTGTTCTAATCGGCTGCTAGGTGCAAAAACAGTCTAATAGACAACTTATACTAAAAGATACTCACACCTTTATGCGTTCTGATTGCCCAACAGGATCTTAAAAATTAATTCATACTCCAAAACAAGAGTACAGTCCACCGAAGAGATTAGGGATGGTTTGTGTGTGGTACTACTGAAATCAAATTCAATGTCAAGAATAGTTCTGAAATAAATGAAAGAGCAGTATGATATCGCGAGTTTCTCATGCGCCAAAGATAGCCATCGTTTGATCAAAAACTGATGAGTCGTAGTCGTCCGTGTTTTGATCAGAGTGAGTATACAAGCACGATCAAACAACAATGAATGTTCATTCAATAACAACAAGCATTCATCTACGTTGTACACAAATTAAAAACGTGCTACCGCCATATTAGACTGAAGCACAATAAAATAACAACTACAACAAAAAATGGCGGCGTAATTGGGATGCTCAAATAATACATCTCATGGACGGAGCAACTCAAATAATCTGTGCTTGGATGATCTATTTATAGATTTCATCCGTGTATTAACTACATTGAATGTTTGTCACCTAATTAAATAAGCCGTTGTACTTGAAAGTATATGGCACTTCGCAAATTTCTCTCATTTCACAAATTTCTCTCACTTCTCAAATTTCTCTCACTTTGCAAATTTCAAAAAGTGGCTGGGAATGTTCCTTGTTGAAAAATAGACGACCTTCGACATTTTCTCCCTCTTCAAAATTTTGCGAAAAAGCTGAAGGTGCCCTAAAACAGTGCAAGTCTTGAAGTAGATGACCATCGGGAATTTTCTCTCTCTTCGTCTTTTTGCGAAAAGCCAAAGGTGTTAAAAAATAGTTGAACTTTGAACTGTTGCAAAATAGTTTAAATTGTTGAAGTATGCTAGTTTTGACTGTCGTGACACTTAGAGTATTTTTGTAGACTGTCGCGAAAGTAATGTATTTTTCCAGACTTGTTCTGAATGCTAATTTTGTGGAAGTCCTTAAAGATGGCCAAGTCTTCAATGACTTCAAGTTATTGAACTTAACATCCGAACTTGAAATTATGATTATCCTTTGCTGGAGGTCAACCGGAAGCCCATTGTAGATGTTCTTCAAATAAATTGGTTGTCTAAGTTTATGCTTCCGATAGGTATCAGATGAGCAAATGTAGAACCAAAGTTGGATTCACCTGACCCTAGATCAATGATCAATAAACATGCAGGAAGAATCACCAAGGAGACAACTATGGGCTTAATTTCCAATAGTCCCCCTTAAGGTCACGGTTGGTGCCTTGGCATCTTCGGCAGATTCAATATGTTGAAGAACTTCTGATGCTTGATCCTAGGAAGTGCTTTGGTGAAGATGTCTGCGACCATTTTTGTTGTGGAGCAGTATTGAAGGATTACTTGCGCTGAGAAAACTTTCTCCTGAATGAAATGATACTGGATTTCTATGTGCTTGGATTTGCCACGAAATCTGGGATTCAATGACAGTGAAATACAACTCAAACTGTCACACAGAATGGTGGTAGCATTGAACTGAGTGTGATGCAAGTCGTGAAGTAATAACCTGATCCATATAGCTTATTTTGAAGTTCGACATGCTGCGATGTACTTTGCCTCTGTTGAAGAAAGCGCAACTGATTTATGCTTCTTTGAGTTCCACAAAGTCAGTCCCCCTACCAGATAGAAGCATAACCCAAAGGTAGATTTTTTGGTAGAGACTGTTCCTCCCCAATCTGAGTCAAAGTAGCCTCGTAGGATGAATGTGTCGATAGCATTTCCATCATAACATAAAATGTGATCTAAACTTCCCTAAATATATCTCATCACTCTCTTTAATGCTTTCCAATGAGATATCCTAGGATTAGACATGAATTGACTTAATGTGCTAATAGTGTATGCTAAATCTGGTCTTGTACACAACATTGCATACATCAAAGATCCTATTAGTGAATGATAAGGGTACATCGCTATGTTGAGTACTTCACTATCAGAATTAGCACAAGTAGGTATAGTCAATACAATACTTGGATCCATTGGTGAATCTATTGGTTTGCAATCAGACATATGAAATTTTTCTAAAATGCCTTTTAGATTTGCCTGCTGGCTAAGATAGATCTTCTTCTGAAGTTTATCTCTAGCAATGTGAATTCCTAGCAAAGAATGAATAGCTCCTAAATCAGTCATGTCAAATTCCTTTGACAGATCACTCTTAGTAAATGCATCATCTACGTAAAGAGCTATGTGAACTAAATTGGTACCTATATACTTTGAATAAACTTTATAGTTAGCTGAATTATTTTCAAATCTGAATTGAATGAGATAAGAGTTGATTCTATCGAACCATGCTCTTGCACCCTATTTCAGACCCTAGATTGCTTTGTGTAGCTTGCACACTTTGTGCTCTTGGCCTTTGACTTCGAATCCTTCCGGTTGGAAGTTGTACAGTTCCTCTTCAACAGTGCCATTGAGAAATGTTGTCTTGACATCTATTTGGTACATCTCGAGGTCTTTCGCAGCTGCTAACGCAATCAGAGTCCTGATCAACTGCATCTTGACGACAGGAGTGAAAATTTCTTGATAATCCACTCATTGGACTTGAGTAAATTCTTTAGCCACCATCCGTGCTTTTCATTTGGCAATGGAACCATCAGAGTAGACCTTCTACTACATTCCAAAGATCTCTATCTATCAACATCATTCTAAGTTTTGAACTTCCAGATGTACAAGTTAGAACCATTGAACTTGTCAATGACTCTAGCGTCACTGAGTGATGAAGATGAAGACCTACCTATATAAGACATGATAACTATATACAAGTATAACAAACTTAATCTCTCGGTTTATTTGAGCTACGCTCTGATACCAATTTGATGGGACAAGAGAGATAGGAAGAATACAGCTCTCCCATTCTAATTGGCTGCTAGGTGCAAAAACAGTCTAATAGACAGCTTATGCTAAAAGATAATCACAACTTTATGTGTTCTAATTGCCCAACATGATCTTAAAAATTAATTCATACTCTAAAACAAGAGTTCAGTCCACCAAAGAAATTAGAGATGGTTTGTGTGTGGTACTACTAAAATCAGATTCAATGTGAAGTATAGTTCTGAAATAAATGGAAGAGCAGTGTGATATTGTGAGTTCCTCAGGCGTCAAAGATAGCCATCGTATGATAAAAAACTGATGAGTTGTAGACATCCGTGTTATGATCAGAGTGAGTATACAAGTGCGATCAAATAGCAATGAAAGTGCATTCAATCACAACAAGCATTCATCTACATTGTACACAGATAAAAACGTGCTGCTGCTATATTACACTAAAGCACAATAAAATAACAATTACAACAAAAAATGGTAGCGTAACTGGGAGGCTCAAATAATACCTCTCATGGACGGAACAACTTAAATAATTTGTGCTTGGATAATCTATTTTTAGATTTCATCCATGTATTGACTACATTGAATGTTTGTCACCTAATTAGATAAGCTGTTGTACTTGGAAGTATATGGCTTTTGTGACAACTTTACGTAGTACATATAGTCAACGAATCAGAAATCTTGACACGGACAAGGACGTCGCAAATTCTCTCACTTCGCATTTTACGTGAAGCGGTTTTCTTTCACTTCACAAATTTCAAAAAGTGGCTGGGAAAGTTTCTCGTTGAAAAATAGACGACCTTCGACATTTTCTCTCTCTTTGGGATTTTGCAAAAAAGCCGAAGGTGCCCTAAAATAGTTCAAGTCTTGAAGTAGATGACCTTTGGGAATTTTCCCTCTCTTCGACTTTTTGCAAAAAGCCGAAGGTATGAAAAAATAGTTGAACTTTGAACTGTTGCAAAATAGTTTAAATTATTGAACTATGCTAGTTTTGCATTTCGGAAAAATGCCAAAATATGACACAATTGAAAACATAGTTCATTTCTATAGACTGTCGCGACACTTAAGAGTAGTTTTGCAGATTGTCGGGAAAGTAATGTATTTCTACAGACTTGTTTTGAATGCTAATTTTGTGGACGTCCTTAAAGATGGCCAAGTCTTCAATGACTTCAAGTTCTTGAACTTAACATCCAAACTTGAAATTATGATAGGATTGGTTACCCTTTGCTGGAGATCAGCCGCAAGCCCGTTGTAGACGTTCTTCAAATAAAATGGCTGTGTAAGTTTGTGATTCCTGCAGGTATCAGATGAGCAAACATAGAACCAAAGCTGGTTTCAGTTGACCCTAGATCAATGTTCAATAAACATGCAGGAAGAATCATGAATTAGAAATTAGTCATTCACCAAGGAGACAACTATGGGCTTAGTTTCCATCACTCTTTTATAGGTGGCAAGAAGAAATTTCAGAAGAAAAGCCGAGTTATAGTAACGATAGAGAAAATTCGAGAAGTATTGAATTTTTAGATAGGCAATCTAACCAGATCATGAAGAAAAGTTTGAGGTGTTATTGTTGCAATGCAAAAGGCTATCGAGCATTTAATTGCAGGAAACATGTAGCTGACCTACTCAAAATGGAGAAGATCTTGATGACAATAAACTTGTAAATAAACAATCAACAAATACTACTACTACTGAAGAATACACAAAAGACTATTTTAATTAGTTGTTATGATTAAAATGATTATAAGCTTAAATATACATTAAGGAGGAGTGATAAAAATAATGTAATGTAAACAGCTAATGTGTTGATCTCTGAACACCGCCAAATATATCTAGTTATTCTGTGAGTCCCAAAACGTTTTGACTCTTCATGTAGCCCGTCCGATCTCATCTATGTAGAGTTCAAGACGATAGGATTTTCCATCTCTTTCTCCTTGGAACTTGGTCACAAGTGATAAGAACAATAATGTGCACATTCACACATGACTAAATAACTAGTTAAAGTGAGAGGTCCCAAATGATGTAGTGTCCATGGCAAGTAGAAAACATTCTCAATGCATGATCAATCCTATATGTGACTTCCTCAAAATCGGAAATGATGTGTGGGTAATGAGCCTTGGAAATTAGATAGCAACATTCGTGCAGATTTGCAACTCGCTTGCTATGATACTCTAGTTTATAGATTAGCCTTAATCTATTTTCATTTAATTCGAGTATAAGAGTGCATGGATTTCGTATCCATATGTCACTATGTTGTGTTTGAGGGAAAGTACATATACGCTCATATCGAACAAACTTTCACAATATAGAGTTGATTGTTCGGTCATAGAGCTAGTTAGTATTTCTATTTAATGGAACCTACGTGCAGTAGGAAGGGGCATATAAGGTGCATGATTCATGGGGCATACACTTGCATGATTCACCCTTGTATATATGAGGTAAGGGAGTACCAATTCCTTTTACTTATATTTTAGAATAGTTTGGAGAAAGCTAAGTTTTGGATTCATGTATGCAATATTTATTGAGTGATTTGACCTTTGAAATACATAACAAGGCTGAAGGCAAGATCTTTTGCCCACTTTTTTTTTAGAAGGTACTATTTTACTACCCACGAAATTTGTGAATTAGTATGTGCTTGTGAAGAATTCAAGTGGGTGTGGTGTAATGTCGAGGCTCACAAAGAACATTCTTATTCAATTTTAGTAAAAATGGCATAGTTCTTTTGTGTGTGTGTGTGTGTGTGTGTGTGTGTGTGTGTGTGTGAGAGAGAGAGAGAGAGAGAGAGAGAGAGAGAGAGAGAGAGAGAGAGAGAGAGAGAGAGAGAGAGAGAGAGAGAGAGAGAGAGAGAGAGAGAGAGAGAGAGAGAGAGAGAGAGAGAGAGAGAGAGAGAGAGAGAGAAAGAGAGAGCAAGGTAGGGTATCTTTCTTCTCTTCTAATCTTAAATCTAATTCACTCAAGGTTCATAAGGTTGTTCTTTTGGGAGATTGCTTTGGAAGGTGCCATTTTCCACACTCCCTATGATCATCAATTTGTAGTCATGTTGCCACCATGAAGCTCATGTGTGGCTGCAATTAAGTGCCAAAACAATCAAAGTTCAAGACAATAGGATTTTCCATCTCTTTCTCCTTGGAACTATGGTGTGTGAGAGAGAGAGAGAGAGAGAGAGAGAGAGAGAGAGAGAGAGAGAGAGAGAGAGAGAGAGAGAGAGAGAGAGAGAGAGAGAGAGAGATGCTATATTAAAATTGGGAAAGAACCATTGTTATGTTAAAGATCCCGTTCGGTATTTTTACCAAAACATACAAACTTCTATGATTTTGTATCGACGACTGATGATTTTCTGATGGCAGGAGTGTTTGCGAAAAACTTTTCTTTCAACCTAACACAAAGCCTATTAAAATAAAAATTGTAGGCTTTCATGGGCCAAAAGCCTACAATTCTATATGGCGAAGGCTCAATTTGTTTTTTTCATGAAGGCTCAAATTTCTATACAAACCCTTAAAATATATCTAGTTATCCTTTTTACATAGGATTTCAATTGATTCAAACTTTGGGTCATTGTTTGGAAAAGCCGGCAAGTATAGGAATGGAATCGATGTCTTTCTCCAAAAACTGACTTTGTAAAAAACTTCTTGGAAGTTGACTTTTAAAATATCGGAAATTTTTTTGAAATGTAGAAAAACATTTTTTTATTGTTTTCAAAGACGAGAAATTCTTCTGTAGTAGAGTATGTAGCCTTTATAGAAATTATGTTGCGTAGCTTTATTAAGTCAATAGAATTCGTTATTAATGTAAACTTGGAATATTTTACCAACGAGCTTCATAATACAAGATTTCGAAAAAATCAAGTTCTAGAAAACGCAATAAATTAGGGTGATGCAACAATCAATATAAAAAATTATGTTAAGTTTGTACATTTTGATATGTATAAGAATTTAATAATGATTAAGAAATACTTGTGTGATTTTTGTATTTAAAAAAAGTAAAATGCCAAGCACTTTCTTAAAACTATATTATGGGCCACTCAAAGAATGTATCAAATCTTGGAGCCAAACTAATTATTTCTAGAATGTTAAATAAAACAAGAATAATGCAGCATACCACAAAGGCCTTGCCATTAATGTGGTGTTTTAATATTTGTTAATATTTGACATGATAAATGACCATCAATAATAATGCGTAAACATCATTTTCTAACTTTACATTGTTGTTTAGTAATTGAAATGTTTTTTTTTTTTTTTTTTCATTTTGGATTTCGACATTAACTATTTTGTGATTTGAATAATTTCAATCTTGACTTAACTCAAGATTTATAAATTTACTAATGACTATATGATATGAATGATTTTAGATTTTCAACAATTGTAGTCTTCATTTCACAATAATAATTATTATCTTTATATTTGAGTATTTTCCAATCTCACAATCTATAAATCTATAATCATAAAATTATTCACAATATTGCAATTAGTTTTCACAAAAGTAATGACAAATTGTATTATTAAGTATTTGTAGTGTGATATCTCACTATAAAAATTTTAGATTAATGTTCATGAAAGTCATCATAAATTATATGATGTAATATTTACGATTTCATGATGCACATTCACGTTCAGAAAATTAATATTATAATTTATTGTTTATGATGTGATGAAACTAGTCATAAATTTTGTAGTTTTCGATTTCACAACTAAATGCACAAGAATGGACACAATTTGAGCAATTACAAATATCGTGATTCACTATTCACTAATTTCATAATTTGATATAATCTATAAAATTTATATTCAATATCAAAAAAAGTCACGATTTATTATTTATGATTTAAATTTCCTAATTTGGGTAATAAGAAAAGTCGTTGTTCATTATTTACAATTGCACTCTAAAAAATGTCAAGATTCAATATCCATAGTTTGACAATGTACAAAAGTCATGATTGACTACTCACAATTTTGTAATTTATTATTTACAAAGGCAGTTCACAATAATGGTATTTATCATTTAAAAATACTTGTAATTTTATAATCATTTTTCATAATGATGATGTTCACAATTAACATATAGATGATTGACAATGAACATTCATAGTCAAAGTTTTTTTAAACTTTTTCAAAGAATTATGATCAATATTTAGAATATCACAATAAGTATTCACAACTTCACGACCAATATTCACAATTTTACGATCAATATTCACAGTTTCATGACAAGCTTTGCTAACAAATAATAAACCATGAGAAAGGAGTGTTTTAACAAAAGTATGTTGAGAAAGTATTTCTTAAGTGCTTCTAGTTCAATGAGGGTCGAATTACGAAATGCCAAAGTAAAGTTGGTTGTATACCATCTGTGTGTGTGTGTGTGTGTGAGAGAGAGAGAGAGAGAGAGAGAGAGAGAGAGAGAGAGAGAGAGAGAGAGAGAGAGAGAGAGAGAGAGAGAGAGAGAGAGAGAGAGAGAGAGAGAGGGGGGGGGGGGGGGGGTTTGCCCATGTAGTATTTGAAGTAGATACCAACCCCGAGCTGGACTTCAACTATCAAAATATCATCCATCAAGATTGACCTAAATTCTTGCATGGAAATCAAACTATGAAAATAAATGTTGTGAGAAGTAGATGTCAACCTCAACGCTTGGAGTATAAAAGCGTACGATGTCATACATTGTAGTGGAACACCTCATGGACATTTTGGAACACTAATTTTTTTTTTAACAAACTCTGACAATTTTACTAAGAAAACCCTTAATACATAAAAAAACACCTGATTAGCAGTAACAAGAAAATATACACACTGCCTAAAAGAATTTATACTAAAAAAGTTTAAAAACAAAACCAAGATAAATCATGTTTTTTATTCAAAAATTTCAAAAAAAAATTTAAGTGCACATTCCAAAAAACCTCAATGCTTTTTTCAAAAATGTGTTCCGAAACAAGGCCTTGCAATTATTGTGTACATCTATAACTACACAAGTTTGATGATGAAATGGATCATGTAGAGTTTGTGTGTGAGATGAAGATCTTTTTGATGCTCATACATTGCACTCAAGGCACCAGTCTTTTATAGGCCTCTTGTACCTTCACGATCAACAATTGCAACCTCACTAATCACGTGCTTCATTGCTCTCAAAGGAATTATTGAGGGCTCCAATCTTAAGGCGCCAACGAGAGACTTTCATTAGTTGCTACTACTGAAGAATACACAAAAGAATATTTACATTAGTTGCTATGATTAATATGATAATAAGCTTATATAAACATTCAAGAGGAGTGATAAAAATAATGTAATGTAAACAACTAATGTGCTAATTTGTGAACACCATAAAATATATCTAGTTATTCCGTGAGTCCCAAAACGTTTTGACTCTTCATGTAGCCCGTCCAATCTCATCTATGTAGAGTTCAAGATGATAGGATTTTCCATTTATTTCTCCTTGGAACTTGGTCAAAAGTGATAAGAACAATAATGTGCGCATTCACACATAACTAAATAACTAGTTAAAGTGAGAAGTCCCAAGCTTCACATGACGGTTCGACCACTTCACTCTCTCTATGTATGGGCAGTTTGCTCTTCTCTCGTTAATCATTTAATAAGAATGTAGTTACATCTCTCTCGCTCTCTCTCTCTCTGTCCGCTATGCTATCTCTCTTGAGTCTGTGCGCTGCTACATGAATTTTCTGAAATACATCAACAAGGATATAAATTGTCTGATCTCAATATATGTTTCTTGTACCTCCTCGTAATCGAAGTCTAGCAAAATAAAAAATGATGTCTCGGTAATGAGCCTTGGAAATTAGATAGCAACATTCGTGCAGAAGAGAGAGAGAGAGAGAGAGAGAGAGAGAGAGAGAGAGAGAGAGAGAGAGAGAGAGAGAGAGAGAGAGAGAGAGAGAGAGAGAGAGAGAGAGAGAGAGAGAGAGAGAGAGAGAGAGAGAGAGAGAGAGAGAGAAAGAGAGAGAGCACTATTATATTAAAATTGAGAAAGGACCATTATAAGTATGTTAAATGTCCTGTTCGGTATATGTACTAAAACGTACAAACTTCTATGATTTTGTATCGACGACTGATGATTTTTTGATGGCAAGGGTGTTTGCGAAAAACTTTTCTTTCAACCTAACACAAAACCTATTAAAATAAAAATTGTAGGTTTTCATGGGCCAAAAGCCTACAATTCTATATGGTGAAGGCTCAATTTTTTTTTTCATGAAGGCTCAAATTTTTATACAAACCCTTAAAATATATTTAGTTATCATTTTTACATAGGAATTCAATTCATTCAAACTTTGGGTCATTGTTTGGAAAATCCGGCAAGAATAGAAATGGAATCGATGTCTTTCTCCAAAAACTTACTTTCTAAAAAACTTCTTGGAAGTTGACTTTTAAAATATTGGCTAGTTTTTTGAAATCTAGAAAAAATTTTGTTTATTGTTTTCAAATCCAAAAAATTCTTGTGTAGTAGAGTATGTAACCTTTCATATAAAGCTTATGTTGCATAGCTTTATTAAGTCAATAGAATTCGTTATTAATGTAAACTTGTAATATTTTGCCAACGAGCTTCATAATACAAGATTTCGAAAAAATCAACTTCTTCTAGAGAACACAATAAATTAGGGTGATGCAATAATCAATTTCAAAAATTAAGTTAAGTTTGTACATTTTGATATGTATTAGAATTTAATAATGATTAAGAAATACTTGTGTGACTTATGTATTTAAAAGAAGTAAAATGCCAAGAACTTTGTTAAAACTCTATTATGGGCCACTGAAAGAATGTATCAAATCTTGGAGCCAAATTAATTATTTTTAGAATGTTAAATAAAACAAGAATGATGCGGCATACCACAAAGGCCTTGCCATTAATGTGGTGTTTTAATATTCGTTAATATTTGACATGATAAATGACCATCAGTAACATGCATAAACATCATTTTCTAACTTTACATTGTTGTTTAGTAGTTTAATTTTTTTTTATTTTTTTATTTTGGATTTCAAATTGACTATTTTGTGATTTGAATAGTGTCAATCTTGACTTAATTTAACATTTGTAATTTCACTATTGACTATATAATATGAATGATTTTAGAGTTTCGACAATTGTAGTCTTCATTTCACAATAATAATTATTATCTTTATATTTGAGTATTTTCCAATCTCACAATCTATAATCATATTCACAATAATGCAATTAGTTTTCACAAAAGTAATGACAAATTTTGTTATTAAGTATTTGTAGTTTTATAGCTCACTATAAAAATTTTAGATTAATGTTCATGGTAGTCATCATAAATTATATGATGAATATTTACGATTTCATGATGCAGATTCATTTTCAAAAAATGAATATTGTAATTTATTGTTTATGATGTGATGAAGCTAGTCATAAATTGTGTAGTTTTCGATTTCACAACTAAATGCACAAGAATGGACACAATTTGTGCAATTACAAATATCGATTTAATATTCACTAATTTCATAATATGATTTAATTTATTAAATTTATATTCAATATCAAGAAAAGTCACGATTTATTATTTATGATTTAGATTTCATAATTTGGGTAATTAAAAAAGTCGTTGTTCATTATTTACAATTGCACTATAAAAAATGTCAAGATTCAGCATCCATAGTTTGACAATCTACAAAAGTCATGATTGACTACTTACATTTTTGCAATTTAATATTGACAAAGGCAGTTCACAATAATGGTATTCATTTTTTAAATATACTTGTAATTTTATAATCATTTTTCATAATGATGATGTTCACAATTAACATATAGATGATTGAAAATGAACATTCATAGTCAAAGTTTTTAAACTTTTTCAAAGATTTATGATCATTATTCATAATATCACGATAAGTATTCACAACTTCACGACCAATATTCACAATTTTACGATCAGTATTCACAGTTTCGTGACAAGCTCTGCCAACAAATAATAAACCATGAGAAAGGAGTGTTTTAACAAAAGTATGTTGAGAACATATTTCTTAAGTGCTTCTAGCCCAATGAGAGTCGAATTACGTAATGCGAAAGTAAAGTGGGTTGGATACCATTTGAGAAAAAAAGATAGAGGGGGCAGGGGGGGTTTGCCCATGTAGCATTTGAAGTGAATACCAAAGGAGGACTAATTTCAGCCCCGAAAACTTCAACTACCAAAATATCATGTGAAACTGTGGTAATGACCATGTGAACATTATGAGGTACCTTCCTTTAACAACTCTACATACACTTGACAAATTTCATCTTATTCTAGAAGATTGTTATGGATGCCATCAAGATTGACCTAAATTTCCTTGCATGGAAATCAAACTATGAAAATAAATGTTGTGACAAGTAGATGTCAACCTCAATGCTTGGAGTATCAACGGGTACAATGTCATACATTGTAGTGGAACACCGCATGGACATTCTGGAACACTAATTTTGTTAACAGAACTTTGAAAATTTTATTAAGAAAACCCTTATACATTAAAAAACACCAGATTAACAATAACAAGAGAATATACATACTGCCTAAAAGAATTTAAAATAAAAAAGTTTAAAAATAAAAACTGGATGAATCATGTTTTTTATTCAAAAATTTTGAAAAAAAATTTAAATGCACATTCCAAAAAACCCTAGTGCTTTTTTCAAAAATGCGTTCTGAAACAACGCCTTGCAATTATTGTGAACTACACAAGTTTGATGATGAAATGGATCATGTAGAGTTTGTGTGTGAGATGAAGATCCTTTTGATGCTCATACATTGTACTCAAGGCATCAATCTTTCTTGTACCTGCACGATCAACAATTGCAATCTCACTAATCACGTGCTTCATTGCTCTCGAAAGAATTATTGAGGGCTCCAATCTCTTAAGGGGCCAACGAGAGACTATAGGTCTGCCACATGGTCACCCCAACTGAGAGCTAAAGACGTGGTGGCCACAACTATAAAGACTGAAACCCTCGAACACATAATTAGTCGTCAATTGTGATATGAGATGGAGCATAGCTAAAGGAATGCGTCGTCTATGATATCTGCTCAGCGATTTCGTGTTTTTGCCTTCTTGTGTATCTGCTGTGTCTTGAAAGCTATGGCAATAATGCACCTTCTGTCCATGCTTTGGTAAATATTAAGCATAAATCAAGTTGGAGTTCGTTTCCTTCAATTTTGTCTATTGTCGAAGATCTTGTGGCAATAAACCTTGCCCTTGTTCGCAGTGCATTGTGTATTCACATCCAGGAAGACACGCAATTAGTGGTGCTAGCAAACCTTTCGTTGCTAGCTCCGCGTACATGCCTTCAAAGCGGAACAGGTAACTGTGAAGCAAATAGCTCCCGGAGGGAGGGCTGTGTAATTAAGACGGAAATAAATGTATGGGGAAAGTTGTGTTAGGAATATAGGTTTGGGTTTCTTTAGGGCACTTTAAGTTGTTTTAGGTTAACGTAGGTCAGCGTACACAGTCAGTGGAGTATCGTGCAACTCATATATATCTCAAAGCTGAAAATTTTTGTTGATCAATTGGCAGCCATTGGTTCAATTGTAAATGAAGAAGAAATCTGTGTTATGTTGTTGAATAGCCTTCTGGAGTCCTATGATAACTTGAATACTGTCTTGAGTGCTGTCTCAAAGCAAATGACAATGGAGAATCTAATAAGCATTCTTCTTCAAGAGTAAATAAGAAGAAAAGGACAGACTATTGTTAGTACAACACAATGTGCTGAGACTCTTTTCTTTACAAGAAAGCAGGACAGATTCAAGAAGAAAAGTGAGAGCAGTTCAAATACAGTTGACATGAGCAAAAAAACCTGTTTCTATTGTGAGAAACCAGGTCACTTTGCAAGCAACTGTAAACAGAAGATGCTAGACATTAAAGCTGGCAAGATGAAGCAAGAAGTTCTTCTTTCATATCACAAAGAAGATGATTCTGTAGAAGAAGACTATTCACAGGGTGAAAAGTTGTTTTAAGACTGTGATTTAGTCAATGTGAGTTAGTGAAGATAGCAAGTCAGTTATGGATATCAGCATGTTAGTAAGTACAGTAAGTATATGTAATATGTGATCAAAGAAATTCTTAATCAAGTGGGAGTGTTAGGAATATAGGTTTAGGTTGCTTTAGGGAACATTAAGTTCTTTTAGGTTAACACAGGTCAGCGTACACAGTCACGTCTGTTCATGCAAAGAGACACGATGTTTTGTCTCTACACTACTATGTAACGGGCTGTTGCCCACGTACCTATTATCGATTTATTACGAAGTGTTTTAGTTAAGCGTTGCTCTCTCTCTCCCCTTCCTTCCTTCCTGCGTGAATCATAACAAGTTGGAAGCACAACAATGATGGAAGGCACCACCAAGCTCCTGAAAGGCCTGTTCTTTGTGTGTAATTGTGGGTTTTTTGGGAGTAAGGACACAATGAACTTGTGCTCAAAGTGTTACACATCAAATTCTGTCATCAGGGGAGACAACAACTTCACTGGAATGAGTTTTGAGGGAACTGCCACGATGTTAGAAGCACCAAACTCGGAATTGACATCCTCCCGGCCGGTTGATTTACTGAGGGAAGGTATAGACGTAGCTACAGTTGCCTCACTTACTGAGCTTGCTGACATTGGAAAACCGGTTGCTGGCGTTTCGACAGAAGCTACCGCATCTCATGATTCTAGTTGTTGCTTTTCCTGTAGCAAACGCGTTCCATTGTATGGGTTAGTTAAATGCCAATGCGGAAATGTATTTTGCTCATTGCACCGATACGCTGAAACGCATCAGTGTACAACTGATTACAAAGCGATTGGGCGCAATGCCATCGCAAAGGCAAATCCTGTAGTCAAGGCTAAAAAGTTAGAGAGAATTTGAATGATTGACAGTTGAATATTGCTTAAACAACTTCCTTATTCTATTGAGTCCTGAACAATATCTATAGTGAAAATTTTTGGTCACAGATTATCGTATCTTCTCATTGCATTGACGATTTCAGGTCACAAGTGTTAAGATCACACATGACTAAATATCTAATTAAAGGAGAGGTCCCAAACGTCACATGACAGTTAGACCATGTCGCTCTCTTTATGTATGTGCAGTTCGCTCTTCTCTCATTAATCAGTTTCAAGGTTCCACCTCTAAATCCTATTATACCTCTTAAACTTCATCAAACAAAAGCTTTACACTTGTCTACACTCCAATTGGCATGAGTTTGGCCTCTTACTCTATTTTGGCTCAATAGTGGCATTACAAGTGGAAATGGATAATTTGCCATCTATGCCAAATGTGGCCCTGTCAACATCCTATACCTAAATGCTTGATTATGAAATTCTATGAGACCCCTATATCAAACATTTTTTATTTAATTCACAATTCTTCACACTTGGGAACATCCTCCACACATGTGAGATTCACTTACAAACTTCTTTCATAAAAAATACTAAGCTAGACTTTTGCCAATTTCTCACACTCCTCCTCAAAAAGTAGCTTGGAAAGGTACTAGATCACTTGAGAAGTTTGTAAATCTTTTTGAGTGGGTCCTTTGGTATGCATAAGAAGTGAAGATCAGCCAAGGGATCCATCATAGTAGCACCCTCACCATATCCATGATAAGATCTCTTTGGTAGAGATCTCTTGCCAATGACTTTGAAGAGTGCTCCACCAATATGCCACTATTATCATGGGCTTCCTCCATGCTTGATGATGATCTTTGCTTTGAAAGTTCCACTTGCATGATGGATGCACCATAAATAGAGAAATCCGAGGCTTACAAGCCTCATAAGGATCATGGAGATCAAGATCATAAGTTGTGAAACAATGATGCTTATCAAGATTATGCTTTCTAGCTTGACTAGTCCACATACAATGAACTATATCCATAATGGATCTAATCTTGATATCAAAGACTATCTTGATCTTTTTTAGGCTAGTTACTCTCTCAAGGATGTAAGTGTCCACTTTGGATGCTTCACATAATCTCAAGAGGAGTTTACAATTTTTCTCAAAACATGTGAAAACATGATTTTCAAAAAAGTGAGTACCTAGCTCAATCTTGTTCTTACTAGAACCGAGAGCATACTTTTGACAATACAATATCTTGCTTTCAAAAAGTATTGTAAACATATCTAAGTCAACAATGACAAGAAATATGTCCACACCATAAGCATCATCTAAAGCTAGTATAGCTTTTCTTGAACTTTGAGATCGAAAGAATTCAATGAAGCAAGATAGCATATCAAGCAAAGGAAGAGAAGCATATATGAATGTGTTGTAGTAGATAGAACATGAAAGATGCCCTTCTTTGCCATGTAAGGTGAGCCATAAAGACTCGGCCATGCATCTTGAAGATCTTCTTGAAATCATATGAAGAAGAGACTCCTCCTCACACCTCGGCCCCATCATAACTTGAATACCTTCAAAAGAGATAATTTGATCCTCCTTGAGAAGCCTTGATCTCAGCCACTTCCAAGACAATATGACATCTCTATTCACAATCACTTTTGAAATAGAGAGTGTAAAGACACTAAAGGCCTCCTTGATGGATGAGTATCCAATCATGATCCATGAGCTTTGATCATCCTTCCTCCTTGTTTCCAAGGAAATACGTGCAAAGCAAGCACTACCAAGTTCACTAAGGTGATCAACATTAGGCTTCATCTTGAATAAAACTTCATATGGTGCTATTCCTTCAAGAGCTCCAATACTTCTCAAAGCTTTGATTTTCAATGAGAATTACTTCTCAACATATGCTTTGAATTATAAGGAATAATCATACACCATAATACTTGAAGAGAGAAGATATGTGCATCTTGTGTGATCATCCTCCTTTGAAATATTGGACATATAAGAAACATCAAGAGAGTTTTCACTCTCACTTGGATCCAATTTGTAGATGCCTTCAAATCTTGATCCATATGCAAGGATCTCACCATCCTTCTCGATCACACAATTGTCAATATTGAAATTGACATCAAAGCCACTATCAAGAAGTTGGCCAACACTTAAGATGTTCTTTGTAAGATTTGGGACAAAAAGAACATTGTTGAGAAAGAGATCTTTCAAAGATGCAAGCTTCAAGGGAATAATCCCTACTCCTTCAATATTTCGCCCATGCTTACTTGCAATGTATATGGTCTTCTTGACTCCATCATAAGGCATAATAGATGAAAAAGAGTGCTTGCAGCCACACATATGTGAAGATGCTCCACTATCAACATACCATGAGTCATCCTTGTTTAAGGTGGAAGAGGAGAGGCTTGATGCCATAAGAGAGCCTTCTCCATCACTTGCAATATAGTCTTCTTTCTCATTGGTGATGTTGGCTTGATTGAGTTGATTCTTCTTCTTGAAGCAATTGGTGGCATAATGGCCTTTCTTGCCATAATAAAAGCACTTGATCATCTTCTTCTTGAGATTTGAATTAGAAGCATGAGAGGTATCCTCCTCCTCTACATCTTGGTCTTTAGCTTTGTCATTAGAGAAGTGACGGTGTTGCTTCTTACTCCTCTCTTTGTGCTTGGCAAATAGAACTTTGCCATCATCATGATTGAGTGATAGCTTGTCCATCCTCAAGAGTTTATACTCTTGTCTTGATTCTTCAGAAATAAGTACACTTTGAAGGGCCTCCAACTTCCAAACTTGGTAGCTCCTCCTTAATGGCATAGGATTGGACAAGGTTGTCATATTCATCTCTCAAGTCATTGCGAATGACTTGGACTAGCTCACTTTGATTGATTGAGTCACCAATACATGCAAGCTCCCTATGAATATCCTTGATTCTCAAAAATAATTAGATGCACTCTCATCACTCTTTTGACTACTTTGGAAGATTTGATTTCTAAGAGTGATGAGCCTAGAGGTGTTCTTAGCCTCATAGATGGACGTGAAACAATCCCAAGCTTCCTTGGATGTAGAACAATCACCAATCTCCCTTAATATCTCATTAGAGACATTCATCTTAATGTAGTGGAGAGCCATCCTAGCTCTCTTCTTGTATTTTTGTACTTCTTGAAGGACTTGAGGCTCCTCCTCAATCCCAAGTACAATGTCCATCACATCTTGGAGTATCAAGATGGACTCCATCCTCAATTTCCATATTGAATAATTGGAAGTAGACAATCTCTCACTTGGTTGCAACAAGTATGAACTCATTGAAGTCATGTAAAGTGGAGATAAATAAAAGTGATGAACAAAAAATGTTGCTTCTCTCTCACTATAGGATCCAATAATGGTATGCTACCATCTCCTATGCAAGATCTTGCAACAAACTGTGAGATGATTCTCACTAGCTATCTCAATTTCTCCAAAACTAGATCTACTTCACATTAAATGATGGAGTATGGGCAAAGTCAGGATCAAACACTCTTAGCACATGTGAAATACACTAAGAAACCAAGTTTGACTCAAATACAATTATATTGCATGAAACAAAATGGCTAAGATCTCAAAACAGTGCCAAGATCACATATAGATGAGATTGGTAAACATTCAACTATGATTTTAGATCAAACAAGCAATCTCTTGACCAAACCAAAGGTGTCCACCCAGGTCTAGGTGACCTACCTAACCCTCTTCAAAAGCTTATAACTTTTGATTGGCACAACCAAATGGAATGAAACTGATTGTCAGAAACTAGACAAAAATAGCTTCAAAACAAGCTATCTAGCAAGATTTTTGGATCAAACATGAAAGAGAACTCCCAAACTGAAGCTGGATGTTTCTCACACGTGTCTGAGCACCTGATTCCGTACAATACCAGGTCAAACCCAATCAATGTCCTATTGATCTCTTTTGATCCAAAATTAGACAAGATAGCTAGGAAAATGGATCTTGACAATTTCTAGCTCAAGATTGATGAATAGTTTTCACTCAAATGGATCAAAATGCATGGTAACCTTAGGTAGGCTCTGATACCATGTTGATTTCACATGTGTGGACTATCCACAACATGCACTTGTGATCTCCTAAGGTGTGTATATGCACCAAGATCAAGACTAGATTGAGATTCAAGATCTATCTTTGATTCTAGGGCAAAAATACACTACTACATGCATTCAATCACTTCCAACTCTCCCTCACACATGTGGGAAGTGTTCCAAAAGTAATCTAAGTAAAAACAAGCTAAAAATCTTCAATAGCTCTCGGTAGAGAGAGAAAGCTAAAAAATCACTTACACTCAAAATCCACACAATCTCAAAATCAATTTGATCCCGAGGAGTACAATGATACTAGTAGGTCCACACGCAACCACTATGCTTAACTATGATTGGACCTCACTTTTTCCACCTCTTAATCCTATTGGACCATTGATCCATTCACCTCTAAATTATATTGGACCATTTTCAAGCAAACCTCAAATTCTATTGGACCCTTCAAGGTTCCACCTCTAAATCCTATTGGACCTCTTAAACTTAATCAAACAAAAGCTTTACACTTGTCTACAATCTAATTGGCATGCG
The DNA here is from genome assembly GCA_029204225.1 of Diphasiastrum complanatum. NCBI lineage: Eukaryota > Viridiplantae > Streptophyta > Lycopodiopsida > Lycopodiales > Lycopodiaceae > Diphasiastrum > Diphasiastrum complanatum. The sequence goes on from CM055112.1 coordinate 24,843,331, forward strand.
TTTGGCCTCCTACTCTATTTTGGCTCAATAGTGGCATTACAAGTGGAAATGGATAATTTGCCATCTCTGCCAAATTTGACCCTATCAACATTCTACACCTAAATGCTTGATTATGAAATTCTATGAGATCCCTATATCAAACATTTTTTTTTTAAATCACAATTCTCCACACATGGGAACATCCTCCACACATGTGAGATTCACTTACAAACTTCTTTCATAAAAAATACCAAGCTAAATTTTTGCCAATTTCTCACATAATGTTGAGGCTCACAAACAAAATTCTTATTCAATCTTAGTAGCAATGGCCTAGTTCTTTTGAGAGAGAGAGAGAGAGAGAGAGAGAGAGAGAGAGAGAGAGAGAGAGAGAGAGAGAGAGAGAGAGAGAGAGAGAGAGAGAGAGAGAGAGAGAGAGAGAGATTATCTTTCTTCTCTTGTTTAATTGCAGGAAATGTGTACCTGCTGAGCTAATGAAAATGGAGAAGATACTGATGAAGATGAAATTGTAAATAAACAGTCAACAAATAATGCTACTACTGAATAATACAGAAAAGACTATTTCAATTAGTTTCTATGATTAAAATCATAATAAGTGTAAACATACATTAAGGAGGAATGTAATATATACAACTAATGCGTTGATGTGTGAACACCACAAAATATATCTAGTTATTTTGTGAGTCCCAAAACGGTTTGACTCTTCATGTAGCCCGTCGATGTCATCTATGTAGAGTCTCTGCCTCATTCGATGGCAAGATTACTAATAAAGTGTATAGTCAATAAACTACTTGTTGTCAGTCGCCCTCTCATGTATCTTTCATTCTGCTGCTGCTCATTTTATCAAAAATCATTATTTAGGAAGAAAATACAACGATGCAACAACCTATCTATGGCATACACATATCAGTGGGAATCTGCATAGCCTGAAAGAACACAATTTGTAATCGTGTTGCCACCATTAAGCTCATGTGTGGCTATAATTAAGTGCCAAAACAATTAAAGTTCAAGACGATAGGATTTTCCATCTCTTTCTCCTTGGAACTATGATGAGTTTCCATCTCTTTCTCCTTGGAACTAGAGAGAGAGAGAGAGAGAGAGAGAGAGAGAGAGAGAGAGAGAGAGAGAGAGAGAGAGAGAGAGAGAGAGAGAGAGAGAGAGGAGAGAGAGAGAGAGAGAGAGAGAGAGAGAGAGAGAGAGAGAGAGAGAGAGAGAGAGAGAGAGAGAGGCACTGTTATATTAAAATTGAGAAAGAACCATCATAAGTATGTTAAAGGTCCCATTCGACATTTGTACTAAAACATACAAACTTGTATGATTTTGTATCGACGACTGATGATTTTTTGATGGCAACAGTGTTTTCTTTCAACCTAACACAACACCTATTAATAAAATTTGTAGGCTTTCATGAGCAAAAAGCCTACAATTCTATATGGCGAAGGCTCAATTTTTTTTTTCATGAAGGCTCAAATTTTTATACAGACCCTTAAAATATATCTAGTTATCCTTTTTACATAGGATTTCAATTGATTCAAACTTTGGGTCATTGTTTAGAAAATCCGGCAAGAATAGGAATGGAATCGATGTCTTTCTCCAAAAACTAACTTTGTAAAAAACTTCTTCGAAGTTGACTTTTAAAATATCGGCTTTTTTTTTAATTTAAAAGCAAATTTGTTTATTGTTTTCAAATCCATGAAATTCTTGTGTAGTAGAGTATGTAACCTTTCATATAAAGCTAACGCAATAAATTAGGGTGATGCAATAATCAATTTCAAAAATTATGTTAAGTGTGTACATTTTGATATGTATTGGAATTTAATAATGATTAAGAAATACTTGTGTGACTTATGTATTTAAACGAAGTAAAATGCCAAGTTAACACTTTATTACGGGCCACTCAAAGAATGTATCAAATCTTGGAGCCAGACTAATTATTTTTGGAATGTTAAATAAAACAAGAATGATGCAGCATACCACAAAGGCCTTGCCATTAATGTGGTGTTTTAATATTTGTTAATATTGGACATGATAAATGACCATTAGTAACAATGCATAAACATCATTTTCTAGCTTTACATTGTTGTTTAGTAATTGAAATGTGTTTTTTTTTCCCATTTTGGATTTCAACATTGACTATTTTGTGATTTGAATAATGTCAATCTTGACTTAAGTCAACATTTATAATTTCAGTACTTACTATATAATATGAATGATTTTGGATTTTCAACAATTGTAGCCTTCATGTCACAATAATAATTATTATCTTTATATTTGAGTATTTTCCATGTCAAGATCTCACAATCTATAATCAATATTGCAATTAGTTTTAACAAAAGTAATGACAAATTTTATTATTAAGTATTTGTAGTTTCATAGCTCACTATAAAAATTTTAGATTATTGTTCATGAAAGTCATCGTAAATTATATGATGAATATTACGATTTCATGATGCACATTCACTTTCAGAAAATTAATATTATAATTTATTGTTTATGATGTGATGAAACTACTCATAAACTTTGTAGTTTTCGATTTCACAACTAAATGCACAAGAATGGACACAATTTGTGCAATTACAAATATCGTGATTCACTATTCACTAATTCCATAATTTAATATAATCTATAAAATTTATATTCAATATCAAGAAAAGTCACAATTTATTATTTATGATTTAACTTTCATAATTTGGGTAATTAGAAAAGTCGTTGTTCATTATTTACAATTGCACTATCAAAAATGTCAAGATTCAGTATCCATAGTTGATATTTTACAAAAGTCATGATTGACTACTCGCAATTTAATATTGACAAAGACAGTTCACAATAATGGTATTCATCATTTAAATATACTTGTAATTTTATAATCATTTTTCATAATGATGATGTTCACAATTACATATAGATGATTTACGATTAGTATTCACAGTTTCATGACAAGCTCTGCCAACAAATAATAAACCATGAGAAAGGAGTGTTTTAACAAAAGTATGTTGAGAACGTATTTCTTAAGTGCTTCTAGCCCAATGAGGGTCGAATTACGTAATGCCAAAGTAAAGTGGGTTGGATACCATCTGAGAACGAGAGAGAGGGGGCGGGGTGGGGGGGGTTGCCCATGTAGCATTTGAAGTAGATACCAAAGTAGGACTAATTTTAATCCCGAGGACTTCAGCTATCAAAATATCATGTGAAACTGTGGTAGTGACCATGTGAACATTATGAGGTACCTTCCTTTAAAAACCTCAATGCTTGGAGTATCAAAGGGTACAATGTCATACATTGTAGTGGAACACTACATGGACTTTCTGGAACACTAATGTTTAAAAGAAAACTCTGAAAATTTTAATAAAAAAACCCTTAATTCATTAAAAAACACCTGATTAGCAGTAACAAGAAAATATACATACTGTCTAAAAGAATTTATACTAAAAAAGTTAAAAAATAAAAACAGGATAAATCATGTGTTTTATTCAAAAATTTCAAAAAAAAAATTGAGTGCACATTCCAAATAACCCCCAATGCTTTTTTCAAAAATGCGTTCCAGAACAAGGCCTTGCAATTATTGTGTACATCTATAACTACACAAGTTTGATGATGAAATGGATCATGTAGAGTTTGTGTGAGATGAAGATCCTTTTGATTCTCATACATTGCACTCAAGGCATCAATCTTTCTTGTACCTGCAAGATCAACAATTGCAACCTCACTAATCATGTGCTTCATTGCTCTCGAAAGAATTATTGAGGGCTCCAATCTCTTAAGGGTCCAACGACAGACTTTAGGTCTGCCACATGGTCACGCCAACTGAGGGCTAAAGACGTGGTGGCCACAGCTATAAAAGGCCGAAACCCTCAAGCACATAATTAGTCGTCAATTGTGATATGAGATGGAGCATAGCCGAAGGAATGCGTCATCTATGATATCTGCTCACTGAGCCATTGTAGGAAGGTTTCAGTTCTCTCCTGCTCACGATTTCGTTTTTTTGCCTTGTTGTGTATCTGTTGTGTCTTGAAAGCTATGGCTATAATGCACCTTCTGTCAATGCTTTGGTAAATATTAAGCATAAATCAAGTTGGAGTTCATTTCCTTCAATTTTGTCTACTGTCGAAGATCTTGTTGCAATAAACTTGCCCTTGTTCGCAGTGCATTGTGTATTCACGTCCAGGAAGACACGCAATTAGCAGCAAACCTTTCGTTGCTAGGTCCGTGTACACGCCTTCAAAGCAGAACAGGTACCTGTGAAGCAGATAGCTCCCGAAGGGTTGTGTAATTAAGGCGCAAATAAATGTCGGGGGAAAGTTGGAAGCATGACAATGATGGAAGGCACCACCAGGCTCCTGAAAGGCCTGTTCTTTGTGCGAATAATTGTGGATTTTTTTGGGAGTAAGGAACTTGTGTTCACAAAGTGTTACACATCAAATTATGTCATCAGGCGAGACAACAACTTCACTGGAATGAGTTTTGAGGGAGCTGCCACGACGTTAGAAACACCAAACTTTGAATTGACATCCTCCCGGCCGGTTGATTTACTGAGGGAAGGTAGAGACGTAGTTACAGTTGCATCACATATTGAGCTTGCTAACATTGGAAAACCTGCCGCTGGCGTTTCGACAGAAGCTACCACATCTCATGATCCTAGATCTGGTTAGATTGCCTATCTAAAGATTCAATACTTCTCAAATTTTCTCTAGCGTTACAATAACTCCACGGTTTATTCTTGTGAAATTTCTGCTTGCCACCTGTAAAGAGGGTATGTTCTACATCACCAGATTTGTGATGCAACTCTTCCTGAAGAAGAATCATACTAATGGACTGCGGCTCCATCTATTGAGTACCACTACCAAATATTGATGTCTAGTGATCAAATGACTCTGGAAGGCAGTTAAGAAATGACTCTGGAAGGCAGTTAAGAAGCATCATGACTGTTTCTTCATCACTCACCACCGATCCAACCGCAACAAACTATTCAATAAGCACCTGCAGCTTTGTGAAATGAAAGGACATCATGTCACCCTCTGTCATTTTCATGGTGATCAGCTTCTTGCATAGATAAAAATGATTAGTAACTCTTTTAGTCTCATATGTTGAGGCTAATGTGTCCCAAGCCTCCATTGCCGACTTCAATCAACAGAAGCCACCTCTCATGACTCAATAACTATTGGAAAAGGTAAATTTCAAGAGGAAGTCACATGTAGGATCAATCATGCATTGAGAATTTTTTTTACTTGCCATGGATACTACATAGATACCTTGTTATACACATGATCATAGGGAGTGTGGAAAATGGCACATTCCAAAGCAATCTCCCAAAAGAACAACCTTATGAACCTTGAGTGAATGAGATTTAAGATCAGAAGAGAAGAAAGATACCCCGCCTCGCTCTCTCTCTCTTTCTCTCTCTCTCTCTCTCTCTCTCTCTCTCTCTCTCTCTCTCTCTCTCTCTCTCTCTCTCTCTCTCTCTCTCTCTCTCTCTCTCTCTCTCTCTCACACAAAAGGACTATGCCATTTTTACTAGGATTGAATAAGAATGTTCTTTGTGAGCCTTGACATTAGATCACACTCACTTGAATTCTTCACAAGCACGTACTTATTCACAAATTATGTGGGTAGTAAAATAGTACCTACTAAAAAACAACTGAGCAAAACATCTTGCCTTCAGCCTTGTTATGTATTTCAAAGTCCAAATCATTCAATAAATATTTCATACATTAATCCAAAACATAGCTTTCTCCGAACTATTCTAAAATATAAGTAAAAGGAATTGGTACTCCCTTACCTCATATATACAAGGATGAATCATGCAAGTGTATGCCCCATGAATCATGCACCTTATATGCCCCTTCCTACTGCACGTAGGTTCCATTAAATAGAAATACTAACTAACTCTATGACCGAACAATCAACTCTGTATTGTGAAAGTTTGTTCGATATGAGCGTATATGTACTTTCCCTCAAACACAACAGTGACATATGGATACGAAATCCATGCACTCTTATACTCGAATTAAATGAAAATAGATTAAGGCTAATTTATAAACTAGAGTATCATAGCAAGCGAGTCACAAATCTGCACGAATGTTGCTATCTAATTTCCAAGGCCCATTACCCACACATCAGATTTGATTTTGCTAAGCTTCAATTACGAGGAGGTATAAGAAACATATATTGAGATCAAACAATTTATACCTTTAGAGAATTCACATAGCATCGCACAGAAAAGATAGATAGCATAGCGGAGAGAGAGAGAGAGAGAGAGAGAGAGAGAGAGAGAGAGAGAGAGAGAGAGAGAGAGAGAGAGAGAGAGAGAGAGAGAGAGAGAGAGAGAGAGAGAGAGAGAGAGAGAGAGAGAGAGAGAGAGAGAGAGAGAGAGAGATGTAACTAACTACATTCTTATTAACTGATTAATGAGAGAAGAGCGAACTGTACATACATAAAGAGAGTGAAGTGGTCTAATCGTCATGTGACGTTTGGGACCTCTCTTTTAACTAGTTATTTAGTCATGTGTGAATACCCACATTATTGTTCTTAACACTTGACCTGAAATCGTCAATGCAATGAGGAGATATGTGATGCCACGAAAATGTTAAATATTGAATATCAATATAAATATGGCATGATATACTCGAAAATGAAGATATGAGCTGGTTAAGTATAAATCATGAAGAGGCCTAAGTCATTTTTCGGGAATATATCTCCTAAGTACTTGCCTTGTAATTAAGGGCAAGACCTTTAAAAGGAAAAGACATTGTCTTGGATAACCTTTACTTGGTCGTCCATACGAAACGACTAGATACGAAAAGACATGTTAAACTAGAGTAAACTTTAAGTCATAGTTTAGTATATCTCCTATGGTATAGTTGAACGTATTTTCAGTCTAATTGTTAACTAGACCCTTTTGCGGGAGCGACGCACCCATTGTTTAAGAGGTGTGTTTGTTCGCTCCGTAGAACATATATAGATCTCACACTTCAGTTTCGATCATCGAGAGAAAAGAGTTTATGCTTATGTAAGAGATTGAAGAAGTGAATAGAGTTATGAAAGTTATTCTCTCTTATCTTTGTTCTCCGCACTGCTGAGTGTGAGTGATCTTGAGTCTGCTAACAATCTCTAACGTATTTTATGAATTACTCTATGATCAGACAAACGCTCTAATGCATTACAATCATTTGTTGTGTATCCGTAAAGCATGCTCTAAAAAATTGTCTTCAAACCATCTTATTCGTCTGTCGCGAATACTTTCTTTTCGGCACTCGAATAACGACTATCTTTGGTACAGTCTAGCATGATCATTGAATCAAGCTGTATGTATACATATGAGATGACAGTCCCTGTATGAAGAATTGAGTCTTTGATCTGTTTTTCCTTATTGGCATTGACATAAGTTTCTAACGTGTTCTAAAACTCTTCGTGTTCTTTAACCATTAAGTTGGGCTTTAGTTGTTGAGGACTTCTGTTTAGAAACGAATAAGTTTGCGAACGCGATTAATTAAGTGTCTGCACAGTCGCGAATACATCAAACAATTCTCGATTCTCTGTTGACACCTTAATCAGCCAGGGTGTAGTACTGTTGTACCACTCTGATAACATCTCATTTGTAGAACGCGCTTCCTTCGATTCGATAGAGGCCAGATTGTTGTTCTGAATTTATTAACATTACCCATTCCAAACATAAGTAATATTGGTTACTTTTTAATGTCTGTCGACAACTAGAATAATGTTCGAAACCACTTGCCATAATTGTACCAAATACATAACTTTCTAACAATGTCCTCTGTGGGAACGACATTATTTACTATAAAATTTATATTAATCTTGTTGGTATAGTACGACATATACCAATTTTTGGCGCCGTTGCCGAGGATAGTTTAGGAAACTTTTAAGAAATTTGACAAATCCATCTCCATATCTAGTGTATGTCAGATAGAGAATCCAGATTAGAACGATACTGTAAGCTTAGAGAGGAATTTTTACGAAGACAAAGTGAGAGTACTAGTCGAAAAAATCTAGACGAAATCAATTAAATACAATTAGTTTAAAGGGACTTCTTCCGATGATGCAGATAGCTATGTCTCACAATTCGAGTCAATCGCTAATGCGAATAATGAGAGAACTGACGTAGACAAACTACGAATCTTCCCTGGTCTGCTAAGAAAGTAAGCGCGCATCCGGTATAGCCAAGTTGAACCAGGCCGTGTAGGAACCTGGTACTTGCTGAAAGATGCATTTCTAAACTAGTTCAGAGAGATCAGTTACAAATCTAGAATTCTCGGACGTCTGAACAATGTTCAGAAGAAGAGTAAAGAATCTCTTCGCAAATATACACGTAAGGTTAAAAATCTCATAGGAAAACTAACTGGTGTATATCCCACGGATATGCAGATCGAATGGTTTTTGGCTGGTTTACCACCAAAGATTGATCGGTATTGCAAACAAGGGGACATGACCTCCTTAGCAGCAGTAATAGCTAGTGCCGAAAATTTTGAGACCTCAAAACTAGCACCAAAAACGAGGATCAACTAAGAAATCTCGAAAGTTGAAGTCTGATTCTAGTGACAACGATGATGATTCAGATTCTGATTCAAGTACTAGTTCTTCAAGCTCGGAATCTGACAGCAGCAATTTATCAGAATCAGAAGCTGACAAAGAGAGAGAAAGAATAAACGATGAACTAAACGAAAGGATGACACAGAAGCTGTCGAGGATAAGTCGTCAACATCCAAAGTGGAAAAGTTTAATGACTTATAAGTGCAGATCTCTGAAGTTGCAGATTAAAAGACCAAAAGCGTCTTCCAACTCAGGAATGTGGTGTACGAAATGTGGAACTTCTGGACACACTAAGGAAGACTCCACTACTGTGAATGTCAAATACATTGAAGATCTTGCCCAGGAGGTACTTTTTATTCTTCAAAATGATGCGACTACTAACTATGTACAGGGTAATGTAGCATCAGCCCAGCAGGACAGACCCCAAGTTCGCACCAAGAACACATAATCTCCTGAATTTGTTGGATCATCGAAGTCTCAAACCGCGACTAAAGCAGTTTCGGGCAACTGCTACAACTGTGGAGATCCGGGACATTTTTCTCCTGACTGTTCTCAACCGCAAAAGCTGATTGGCTATGTACCATTATGCTCAAATTGCAGAGAGCCTGGCCACAAGTATCTTGACTGCCCTTAGCCGTAGAAGCCGTGACCCAAATATCAGTAGGTAGCAACACCAGCTGCTGCAGACACGAAAGCGAAAGCTACGACTGATGCTGTTGTATAGAGAATTGACATTATTGAAGAAAAATTGGCAAAGAGAGAAGATCAGTTTTGGCCAAGCCATGTGGAGAAATTATTCAAAGTCACAACGAGAAGCAAAAGCTCCCTCGAAAACCTGATCAAAAATCTTTCACAAAACACAGAAAATCCTCGAAGAAGAAATCCTCTAGCAAAACAACGAACAAATTTATGACTAAAGAAGATCTCAAAGATGACCCCTGACTATGACCGTGATGCTGCAAAGTTATTTGCAAAAGATATCTTGGCAGAAGCAAAGGAAATCATCAACGCTGAAACTTCAAACAACTGCTGCAGGGAAGGTGGTCACTTTTGAGGAAGAGGACGAAGAAATCGCGCCGACGAAATTGTCTAGTGTTGTTATCGATAAACCAACCTCAAATCGAAGACGAAAGAATATGACATCGTGACTTATATTGGATCCCTTCATTTAAACATTACTTTTGAGCAACTATTGGCTGATAACACTTATTACAGAAAGCAACCTAAAGGCCTTTCTGTGCCCAAAAAGAAGAAAA
>CM055112.1:24863127-24964528 GCA_029204225.1 Diphasiastrum complanatum
AAGTGAGACTAGATCCACACTTTTCTGTGTTGGGTGCAAAACGCAATATCATTACTTCTCTTTACAGTTGGTTTTTTTGGCCGGCGAATCAAGCCCGTAGCCCGTTGTATATGTGACTCAAGTCTGGCCGGTGAATTAAGCCCATGCCATGAGTTTTAGGTTCTAGTATGGCCCTGATGAGGACATCAGCTTTTTCAAACGAGGGGGAGGATGTTGTAAAGCTGACTCGGGTGCACCCAGCGTGCCCTGTAAGACTCAAAGGGGTGACACTCTCTAAGGTCCAGAGGCAAGTTAGAACGTCAAGGACTGAGCCTCAGCCCTGTGGTGAGCCAGTCAAGTAGTCACAAGTCATGAGCTAGCTCTGGAGCTCGAGTCATGGCCCTAGTTAGGAAAGCAAGTTGATTCGGCCGCCAAGATGGCTCCCGGGACCCCATGTCCAGGAGCGAAACTGATTCTGCCAGGCTTGCCAGGCTTAATCAGCAAAATAAAAACTAAGTCCTAAAAAGCGTGCTTTACCAGAAAGCACTATGTTTCAAACCAGAGGGGGTGCGTCGAATCACAGCAGAAACTATAGGGGAGTCCGACAGACAGAAACTTGGACAGCTCAACCAGTGCCAGGAATCCAGTCGCCAGGTCTCAACTCCCTCTACCAGCACGAGCCAGGCACAATGCCCAGCACGTGCTGGTGGCCCCGAGACCGGTCAGTCTATGTATGAATGTAACCTCTTCCAAATCTAATAAAGTTGATCCTTGGGGATGATTACCATTTCGGTTTCGCCTCCGGGACTGGTCCAAGTGGAAGGACCCTTACTACAACCTTTTTGCGTCGCTGGCGCCTAAGGGTCCCTGTCATCGACATGGGGCTTGCCGCTATGCCAATTGGTCAGTTTGGCGACCACTATGCCTTGGGTTTCATGTGTGGCTTGTCTTTGCTTTTGGTTACCTTTTGGGGACGGATTTTGAGTTGGCTTTCGAGTTGGTTGGGATTCCAGTTTTCTTAAGTCTGAATGGTTAGGCTTGTTACGTTTCTAAGTTGGCTTTTACGTAAGTGCATGATGGATGAATGTTAGACTTAAGCTCGTGTTGGGGAAACCGCTCAAGTCCCAGCGCCCTTTGAGGCGCCGGCGCAACATCCAAGCTCCAAGCAAGACCTATCTAGCACCCCCTTGCTAGCCATAAACAAATCACAAGCATATCACAACAATCCATAGCTTACTCAAGATCCAAACCCTTAGCATACTACACACAAGAATTACTCTACACACTAGTAGCCACACTAGAGCATAAGCAAGGTAAGCAAAAGAAATCTCTCTCCCTCCCAATGGGCGCCCTACTCCTCTTATATAGATGGCATTTAGTTCTCTCCAATACACTATGGAGTTCCATGCACATCCAATGAGAAAGAGAGAGGCCTAGAGGAGTTCAAGAGCCTTCATAGGCTTATGGAAGGTCATCGGACATCTTCCATAACTTATGACTCTTTGATTACTATTCTTGTGGAACTTGAAACTCAATGGACCCTTTAGGAGGGCGCCCTCCTACTAGGACCCATTGCCCAAGTTGTGCATGTATACTTTGGTCCAAGACCAATAAAGTGATATGGTTCAAGGTTGAGGCCCAAGGTTTAAAAATATAGTCATCCAATGAGTTTCTAAAACCTCTCTAGATTCCATACCTCCATCCTAGGTATAGACACCTACCTGCCCTTATCCAAGGACACTAGTACCTTAATCTAAGACACCTATCCTTAAGCTTAAGGGTATCCCTTATTCGAAGGTCACTTGCCATTTAGCTTGCTCAAAGTGTAACACATCAAATTCTGTCATCAGGCGAGACAACAACTTCACTAGAATGAGTTTTGAGGGAACCGCCACGACGTTAGAAACACCAAACTCCGAATTGACATCCTCCCGGCCGGTTGATTTACTAAGGGAAGGTAGAGACGTAGCTATAGTTGCATCACATACTGAGCTTGCTGACATTGGAGAACCTGCCGCTGGCGTTTTGACAGAAGCTACCGCATCTCATGATCGTAATCGCTGCTTTTCCTGTAGCAAACACGTTCCACTGTATGGGTTAATTAAATGCCGATGCGGAAATGTATTTTGCTCATTGCACCGATACGCTGAAACGCATAAGTGGACAACTGATTACAAAGCAATTGGGCACGATGCCATCACAAAGGCAAATCCTATAGTCAAGGCAAAAAAGTTAGAGAGAATTTGAATGATTGACAGTTGAATATTGCTTAAACAACTTCCTTATTCTATTGAGTCTTGAGCAATATCTATAGCGGAAATTCTTGGTCACAGATTATTGTATCTCCTCATTGCATTGATGATTTCAGGAATAATGTGCGCATTCACACATGACTAAATAGCTAGTTAAAGGAGAGGTCCCAAATGTCACATGACGGTTAGACCACTTCGCTCTCTTTATGTATGTGCAGTTCACTCTTCTCTTATTAATCAGTCAATAAGAATGTAGTTAGTTATCTCTCTCTCTCTCTCTCTCTCTCTCTCTCCTCTCTCTCTCTCTCTCTCTCTCTCTCTCTCTCTTCGCTATGCTATCTCTCTTTTATGTGCAATGCTACATGAATTCTCTGAAGGTATGAATTGTTTGATCTCAATATATGTTTCTTATACCTCCTCGTAATTGAAGCTTAGCAAATCAATACTTAGCAAAATCAAATTTGATGTGTGGGTAATGGGCCTTGGAAATTAGATAGCACAATCCGTGCAGATTTCTGACTTGCTTGCTATGATACTCTAGTTTATAAATTAGCCTTAATCTATTTTCATTTAATTCGAGCATAAGAGTTCATGGATTTCATATCCATATGTCACTATGTTGTGTTTGAGGGAAAGTACGTATACGCTCATATCGAGGTAAGTTTCACAATATAGAGTTGATTGTTCGGTCAGAGAGTTAGTTAGTCTTTCTATTTAATGGAACTTACATGCAGTAGGAAGGGGCATACAAGGTGCATGATTCATGGGGCATACACTTGCATGATTGAACCTTGTATATAAGAGGTAAGGGAGTACCAATTTCTTTTACTTATATTTTAGAATAGTTTGGAGAAAGCTAAGTTTTGGATTAATGTATGCAATATTTATTGAATGATTTGACCTTTGAAATACATAACAAGGCTGAAGGCAAGATCTTTTGCTCACTTGCTTTTAGTAGGTACTATTTTACTACCCACAGAATTTGTGAATTAGTATGTGCTTGTGAAGAATTTAAGTGGGTGTGGTCTAATGTCGACGCTCACAAAGAACATTCTTATTCAATCCTAGTAAAAATGGTATACTTCTTTTGAGAGAGAGAGAGAGAGAGAGAGAGAGAGAGAGAGAGAGAGAGAGAGAGAGAGAGAGAGAGAGAGAGAGAGAGAGAGAGAGAGGGTACCTTCTTCTTTTTGCTCTTAAATGTCATTCACTCAAGTTCATAAGTTGGTTATTTTAGGAGATTGCTTCAGATTGTGACATTTTTCACACTCCCTATGATCATGTGTATAACAAGGTATCTATGAGGTGTCGATGGCAAGTAAAAAATATTCTATCCTATATGTGACTTCCTCTTAAATATACCTTCTCCAATAGTTATGGAGTCATGAGAGGTGGCTTTGTTAGCGGATTTCAGAGAATCCCCAGATGCTGAGCCAAGCTGAAGACACAAAGTATCTCTCACCCATGACCAAGGAGGTCTTAGAAGGAGGAGAGCAGAAGAAGCTGAGAGTCAAGCATGAGAGCCGAGGTTTGCTAGCTAGGATGACACTTATTTTCTATGTGAGCCTACATGGTGTATCCCAGAGAAGGAACGACCATGTAGGAGCTAGTAATGTTTTCTAGGCAACGTAAATAAGTGTAGACCCTCTTAAATAGTTTAGAGTGAGCCATGGTTTCATCTGACCCTAGATCAATGATCAATAAACATGTAGAAAGAATCATGAAATAGAAATTAGTCATTCAACAAGGAGACAACTATGAGCTTAGTTTCCAAAAGTCCCCCTGAAGGTCACGATTGTTGCCTTGGCATCTTCGTCAGGTTCAGCATGTTGAAGAACATCTGATGCTTGATCCTAGGAAGCGCTTTGGTGAAGATGTCTGTGACCATTTTTGTTGTGGAGCAGTATTGAAAGATCACTTGCCCTGAGAAAAATTTCTTCCGAATGAAATGATACTAGATTAATATGTGCTTGGATTTGTCATGAAATATGGGATTCAATGACAATGAAATACAGCTCGAGTTGTCACATGGAAGGGCATTCCATTCAAATCTGAACCAAAGCAACCAGTCAAATCTCGACCGGAGACATTCTGTCAAATCTCGATCGGAGGCTTTCTCTCAAATCTCGACTGAAGCTTTTTCTCAGATCTCAACCGGAGGCTTTCTGTTGAATCTTGACCTTTCTATCAGCTCTCAACCGGACCTTTCTATCAATTCTCAACCGAGGATTTCCTATCAACTCTCAACTGAGAGCTTTGACTTCCAACCTGAACCAAGTCAACTTCAAAACAACATCTACTTTATTATTTGACTAGGTCTTAGTGCTCACCAAATACCGCAGTTGTTTCTAAATTTATTGCAAAATCCTAACACAAAAAAAAAACAACTATGCCATTTGGACACCACCACTTTATTCGTCTTTGACTAATATTTAAAAAAAAAAAACAGTCAAGTTACCAAAGAGTCCAAGAGGCCTACTTGCCCAATTCTAAGGTACTCTAGATTTGTTATGGATCGTCCTTACGATCCGAATTCCAAAGAGGACTATCCACCAGAGATGGTCTCTCCATCTACCGAATACGCTCGATTCAATAGATATTCTAGGATGAAATCCCAAGTCCAAGAGCCATCAACAAACCCATTTGACAGATGGGAACCCATGCGTTTTGAAGCTCCATACAATCGACCACACTTTCATGCTATAGATTCTTCACATGGACGAGCTCCTTTAAACGTCGCTTTTGCAAATAATGTTCCGCGTACTGAAAAACAAACTTCCAAGTTAGATTTACCTAAGTACTACGACAACACTGACCCTCAAAGATTTCTTCAAGTCTTTGAGAACACATGCGATGTCTATGGCGAGACATCACCAGAAGCCATGGTTCAGATCTTCTCAATGACCATGATCGATCGAGCACGAGAATGGTTTTTTAACCTTGATCATGAAGATAAACGAGACTGGTCACTCTTGAAGGAAGCCTTCATCAAACGTACCTTCCTTTAACAACTCTACATACACTTGACAAATTTCATCTTATTCTAGAAGATTGTTATGGATGCCATCAAGATTGACCTAAATTTCCTTGCATGGAAATCAAACTATGAAAAGAAATGTTGTGAGAAGTAGATGTCAACCTCAATGCTTGGAGTATCAAAGGGTACAATGTCATACATTGTAGTGGAACACTGCATGGATGTTCTGGAACACTAATTTTTTTAAAGAAACTCTGAAAATTTTATTTAGAAAACCCTTATTACATTACAAAACACCTGATTAGCAGTAACAAGAATATACATACTGTGTAAAAGAATTTATACTAAAAGTTTAAAAATAAAAACAGGATAAATCATGTGTTTTATTCAAAATTTTCAAAAAAAAAATTAAGTGCACATTCCAAAAAAACCCCAATGCTTTTTTCAAAAATGCGTTCCGGAACAAGGCCTGGCAACTATTGTGTACGTCTATAACTACACAAGTTTGATGATGAAATGGATCAGGTAGAGTTTGTCTGTGAGATGAAGATCCTTTTGACGCTAATACATTGCACTCAAGGACATCAATCTTTCTTGTACTCGCACGATCAACAATTGCAACATCACTAATCACGTGCTTCATTGCTCTTGAAAGAATTATTGAGGGCTCCAATCTCTTAAGGGGCCAATGAGAGACGTTAGGTCTGCCACATGGTCACTCCAACTGAGGGCTAAAGACGTGGTGGCCATAGCTATAACAGGTTGAAACCCTCAAACACATAATTAGTCGTCAATTGTGATATGAGATGGAGCATAGCCGAAGGAATGCGTCGTCTATGATATCTGCTCACTGAGCCATTGCAGGAAGGTTTCAGTTCTCTCCTGCTCGCGATTTCATGTTTTTGCCTTGCTGTGTATCTGTTGTGTCTTGAAAGCTATGGCTATAATGCACCTTATGTCAATGCTTTGGTAAATATTAAGCTTAAATCAAGTTGGAGTTCGTTTTCTTCAATTAGTCTACTGTCGAAGATCTTGTTGCAATAAACCTTGCCCTTGTTCGCAGTGCATTGTGTATTCACGTGCAAGAAGGCACACAATTAGCGGTTCCAGCAAACCTTTCGTTGCTAGGTCCATGTACACGCCTTCAAAGCAGAACAGGTACTTGTGAAGCAGATAGCTCCCGGAGGGTTGTGTAATTAAGGTGCAAATAAATGTTTGGGGAAAGTTGGAAGCATGACAATGATGGAAGGCAACACCAGGCTCCTGAAAGGCCTGTTCTTTGTGCGAATAAATGTGGGTTTATTGGGAGTAAGGACACAATGAACTTGTGCTCAAAGTGTTACACATCCAATTCTGTCATCAGGCGAGACAACAACTTCACTGGAATGAGTTTTGAGGGAACTGCCACGACGTTAGAAACACCAAACTCCGAATTGACATCCTCCCGGCCGGTTGATTTACTGATGGAAGGTAGAGACGTAGCTACAGTTGCATCACATACTGAGCTTGCTGACATTGGAAAACATGCCGCTGGCGTTTCAACAGAAGCTATCGCATCTCATGATCGTAGTCACTGCTTTTCCTGTAGCAAACGCGTTCCACTGTATGGGTTAATTAAATGCCGATGCGGAAATGTATCTTGCTCATTGTTCCGATACGCTGAAATGCATCAGTGTACAATTGATTACAAAGCGATCGGGCGCAATGCTATCGCAAAGGCAAATCCTGTAGTCAAGTCTAAAAAGTTAGAGAGAATTTGAATGATTGACAGTTGAATATTGCTTAAACAGCTTCCTTATTCTATTGAAACCTGAGCAATATCTATAGCGGAATTTTCAGTCACAGATTATCGTATTTTCTCATTGCATTGAAGATTTCAGGTCACAAGTGTTAAGAACAACAATGTGCGCATTCACACATGACTAAATAACTAGTTAAAGGAGAGGTCCCAAACGTCACATGACGGTTAGACCACTTCGCACTCTTTATGTATGTGCAGTTCGCTCTTCTCTCATTAATCACTTAATAAGAATGTAGTTAGTTACATCTCTGTCGCTCGATCTCTCTCTCTCTCTCTCTATATATATATATATATATATATATATATATATATATATATATATATATATATCTCCCCGCTATGCTTTACTCTCTTTTCTGTGCAATACAACATGAATTCTCTGAAGGTATAAATTGTTTGATCTCAATATCTGTTTCTTATACCTCCTCATAATTGAATCTTAGCAAAATCAAATCTAATGTGTGGTAATGGGCCTTGGAAATTAGACAGCAACATCCATGCAGATTTGTGACTCGCTTGCTATGATACTCTAGTTTATAAATTAGCCTTATTCTATTTTCATTTAATTCGAGTATAAGAGTGCATGGATTTCGTATCCATATGTCACTATGTTGTGTTTGAGGACAGTACGTGTACGCTCATATCTAGCAAACTTTCACAATATAGAGTTGATTGTTTGGTCATAGAGTTAGTTAGTCTTTCTATTTAATGGAACTTACGTGCAGTAGGAAGGGGCATACAAAGTGCATGGTTCATGGGGCATACACTTGCATGATTCATCCTTGTATATATGAGGTAAGGGAGTACCAATTTCTTTTACTTATATTTTAGAATAGTTTGGAGAAAGCTAGGTTTTGGATTAATGTATCCAATATTTATTGAATGATTTGACCTTTGAAATACATAACAAGGCTGAAGGCAAGATGTTTTGCTCACTTTTTTTTAGTAGGTACTAATTTACTACCCACAGAATTTGTGAATTAGTATGTGCTTGTGAAGAATTTAAGTGGTTGTCGTCTAATGTCGAGGCTCACAAAGAACATTCTTATTCAATTTTAGTAAAAATAGCGGGGTATCTTTCTTCGATTACAACCAAAAATGGCGGCGTAATAATCTGTGCTTGGATGATCTATTTATAGATTTCATCCATGTATTAACTATATTGAATGTTTGTCACCTAATTAGGTAAGCCGTTGTACTTGGAACTATATAGCTTTTGTGACAACTATACATAGTATATACGGTCAACGAATCAGGAATGTTGACGCGGACAAACACGTCGCAAATTCTCTCACTTCACATCTTACGTGAAGAGGTTTTATCTCACTTCACAAATTGCGCTTTGGTGAAGATGTCTGTGACTATTTCAGTTGTGGAGTAGTATTGAAGGATTTGCCATGAAATCTGGGATTCAGTGATAGTGAAATACAACTCAAGTTGTCACACAGAATGGTGGTAGCGGTAGAGATCTTCTGCTGGTGAATTCCAAGGAGATCATGCACTAGGCCATTATCTGAAGTTCTTCAAGAATAGTGAAATAAGTTTGGCCCATTCAAAGTTTCATCGACATGGTGAAACAATGATTATGGTAATCAAGACACTATCTTATTTTTTTGGAGGATATACTTTTATTAAGGTCGATAAAACAATTTTTTTTAAGAAAAATATTGCCCTCAAAATTTTAGTATATGAGTTAAAATTCTGATAGAATCTAGTGTAGTATGTAGATCACATCAATCAATCACCGTAGCCACTCCTCACAAGCTCTCAAAAATGGCACAACAAAAGTTAGTTGTATTACAAAGGAAATTTTTAATTATAGAGTATTCACAAACTTCCTAAAAGGGCAAGTGTCCTAAAACTGGCCTATTACCTGCCATCGAGCCTAATACGACCAAATTCGATCGAAAAACTCAGGACATGCCCCTGAGTATAGCAAGTCCCGTAAATAACTCTGTACATAAGATCAAAACTAATTTCTAACTCTCTCCCTTAAGCTCAAATGTGATAGGATTAAAGTAATATACTGCATCAATGTCTTGTCATGTGCCAAATCCCAAGCAAATAGCAATAACAATGAAGTAAATCTAGAAGCAAGAAAAGTACAAGACAATTATGATAGCATATCAATAGAAAGCTAGAAACATGGAGATCTCAATGGAATCACATTATCAATGAAAGAAAGAGTACAAGCAATGTAAATGGAGCATTGATTCATGTGGATAGGGCACATGAGACCTAGCAATGGAGATCCCTATGGCTCACATTCACAAGGAAGCTAGAAGCTCTCACTTGCAAATGAGCCAAAAGATCCGTTTTTGGTCAACATATTGCTTCATTCGTATCTGAGCTGCTTTAATGTGCTCTTGATTGGCCCTCAAAATATCATTCATGTGCTGTGTGAAGATTATTAAAATATTATCTTCCTATCTCGAGTTTGGGGCCATGTCCATGGTGATTTCCACTAAATTTCATGTTGTATATAAAAGGAGTGTGAATTGAGCACATATCCTTCTAGTGTAGTTCGGATTTGAGTTAGATAGGTTCAATTATGATGACAGGCAGATGTTTAGATAGCATGCAAAGTCTTACTGTATGCATGCAAGCCACATGCAATCAGTGCATGCAACATGCAAAGTATTTTATGTGATCTACACATGTCTAGGCAGTTTTATGAGTTGACATGCAGTACATGCAACATACATGCATGCAGTTACACATGTAAATCTATGGAAGGTGAATTCGTTCAGTTAAGTGGACTTTCCATGCAACTAGGAAGTCAAATCTCTCTCATGTAGGAAAAGCTGGGCATTTTGCCACATTGTGAATATTGAAATTTTGGTGTTTTGGACTCATTCTCTCTCTACCCGAGTTTTCTATGCCTGATTTTCTCTCTCTACCCGAGAGCAGCTTCTCTTTCCCATACTTAACACTTAGAATTATTTTTGACATTCATTTCTCATAGTGAAGAGTTAGACTTTTTCATCAGATGTATGCCATTGTGCTCTTGCCTTAGATTTTTCAAGCATACTGTTCTTTGATCAACCTTGACCAATCACAACACCTCAGTAAGATCCTGTAGGTGTGTGGTGAAGTTCACACGTGCTAAAAACTTCACATGGTATCAGAGCTTCTTTGGCCAGCTCCCACAATCTTTTGTTGGCTACCAGCTAGGCCATCAAACAATCTTGTCCATTTCATCTCATCATCTTGTCGATTTTGTTTCATTTCGTGCTGATCTTGTCTCATTTCTTGCAACATTGCCACTATCAAATCTTGTGTGGCTTGCATCTTATTTAGTATGTTTTCTAGCTGGTTTGAAACCTGTAGTTCTTCCATCGTTTCATCAGAAGGCAAGTTGTTTTGAGGTGGGTTATTTTTATCCACTGTCTGTTTTCCTTTACCACCCATTCTGAAGTGTTACAGCAATAATATGGATAGTCTTGGTGAATTTTTCTTATCGTTTTGAATAGTTTTTGTTTTTACTTCACTAAATTCCAGGCTCAAATAAAAAAGTTATGTAGAGTTAAAGAATGAAAGGTAAGTTGAATTTAGACAACTTAAAATAAAGAGGTTCTTAAAAAAAAAAATTATAAACTAGATAATAAAGTTTGAAATCCATGAGATGTTTTGGTGCTCAAAAGAAATTGTGGGGGAATTAAGAAGTTTTACTGTAAATTTTTTTAACGGCTGTCTATATGGTGCATTTGAGTGCTCGTAAAGGATTGTGGGCAACCGTAAAAAAAAAATTGAGAAAAACGAAATTTTTTCTCAGGCACGGAATAGGTAGAGAGAGAAAGGAGGTAACTGAACATGGTTAGAGAGAGAGAGAGTACGTAACCGAAGGAGAGAGGAGTATAGAGAGAAAGGAGGTAACCGAAGGAGAGGTGTAGAGAGAGAGTAATGTCAAGAGAGGAGTAGAGAGAGAAAGGAGGTAACCGAAGGAGAGAGGTGTAGAGAGAGAGTAATGTCAACCGGAGCCGGAGGAGAGAGAATATGGTAGAGAGAGAAAGATCTCAACCGACGTGAAGGTGTTGAGCTCTCGACCGAGGAAATGCGTGAAGGAGAGAGATGTCCAAACTGGACCGAGCCGAGTGGGAGAAGGCACACAATTCTCAACCAACAGCTGAGATTTCAGATAATTTGTCTGCCATGGAGGAGACGCTAAGAGTGAAGGACGAAGATCAACGGGAATGAAGAGCACTGGAAAAAATGGAATGTTCAACAAGCTACTGAGCTCTCTGTTGCGGCTCTCACAATAGCTTGTTCAACTAATAATAAAAGAATCTGTTCTTGATGTAAATCCGCGATATTATTGATATTATGATCCGCTTATTGACATCACATTGTCTGATGAGGTTTTAGATGATTTTGATAATTCAAGCTCGTACAAAGAGAGTCACCAATCTGACTTGGAAAGGGCGAATGATCTTGAACATCAATCTGTTATGGATTGCAAAGACTGTGAAGAACCAAAGCATTCGGAAACAATGGATAATATTCCTGAAAAAAAGAGTGCACTGAATTTGGAACTTGGTTTGTCAAAAGTCAAAGATCTCGGAGAGTAGAGTACATTTAGGTTAGGGTATTAGGGTTAGGGTAGATTGAGGCTAGGTTAGGGCTGTAGGTGTGTAGGATTAGGTCTGTGTTTTTCTTAAAAAGAAATTTGAACCTGCAAAACTTCAAAATGAAAAATGTGAAAAAAATTTACAACAGAGACAAAACTTCAAAATTGAAAGATTGAAGCGCTTCTCTCTCACTTGGAAAAATTCCACAAATTTTTTTCAAAATTCTGGCAATTTTAACCCATCTCCACTAATTTGATCATAACTTTCTTAATATTGATCCAAATCAAACAAACTCAGTACCTCTGAAAAGATAACAACAAGTTTTATCAGGCTATGGTTAAGCATTATTTAGCCTACATTGGGTCCGTAGTGGCCTATTACCCTTATTAATTACTTTGAAGGTACCCAAAGAGGGAACCGCCTTGTTCTTAAGGCTAATAGCTCCTTTTGGGCCTACAAAGCTTACAATGGATATTCTGATGCATTGATAAGCATGGATGTACTAAAAGTACATGACACGTCTAGAGTGTCCAAAAGATATTATGCATATCCCAGCTTCACTATTCTTGACTCACACTCAAGCACACCAACAAACCACTAGGTTTGACTCACAAAGTATCATGCAAAACACAATGCTCACAGAGAGAGTCTACCGTACTCTTGACCAACTGACTTGTTTCCATCCAACTTGAAATACAAGTGGACCACATGAGCGACATGGCTCAAACCAAGGAAATCTCCACCATGAGACATACATCCTCCATTTAGCTAGGCTAACATGCTATCAGACACTTAGAAGCACAAACCTATAAAGCTGACATACATGAGCGACTAAAACTCAACCTAAGAAAATCTTACTACCACCATAAGACTGTCCTCACCAAATAGACGACTAGTAGACATAATGACAAGTCAATGAGCATTCAAATGACTACTTTGTTTTTGATGTACAAATGCACAACCACATAAGGGGGCATTTTAGGGTTTAGGGTAATGGAGTATTTTACATTGCCACCATATATCACTAGTTATAGAAGATATAATCTTCTTCTTTTGCATCGTCATGTGCAATTCTAAAATAAGAGCTTTGAACTTTGCCATGTTGCTTGGAAAACGTTTCACCGATAAAATCTCCCATGTTAGCCAGTTCCACTCCTCCTGGATCTTGTAGGATACTAGCAGCAATAGCTCCTCTCCATTAAGGACTTCTAGAGGCCCCATTGAGCAATGAGTCCATCCTTCTCTCTCTCTCTCTCTCTCTCTCTCTCTCTCTCTCTCTCTCTCTCTCTCTCTCTCTCTCTCTCGTTTCCAAGATAGTTAGCAGTCACTTCAAGAAAAATTTGTAATCATGGTTGGCTCTTTTTTAGAGGTCTAAACTTCCATGTATACTTTTTCTTTTTCTTTGCTATATAGATTTTTTTTTTTCTTTTTCTCTATGCATTTATATTATGAAATTACAAAATTTACCCATATCTACAGCTCACCTATTTCCTAGGTATTCATCTATTGAGATGGGTAGGTGACAACAGTCATACCCCAATCTAGACCACCCATAAAGGTGGTGATCTTGTGTCGTTATCTTCTAGGTACCCTCCAAATGGCTAGCTCAAAGTAGGCATAGACTATCTTTATGATAGGGATTGCTTTTGAAATATCATCCAAGATTCTCTCCTCTTGGATGATATTTATGCCAAAGTAAATATTGTCATCATCATAGTGAGATAAAAAAGGACCGTTGTACTCACAATCTATCAAATGTCTTTCCACTAACTTAACTCCCCGTATAAAAGCTAAATAGGACAAGTCATCCTAAGTTTCTCATTCCCATTTTGAGTTTATTGTGTTCTCTTCTGAATGCTTGTATAGCCTTCTTGTTGTTGGGTAGTTGTGGTTGTATGTGTGATAGATGATTAGCAAAATTAATTAACAGGGCAACCATTAATTGGAATTGAAAATTCAATATTGATAATTTCAATAAAAGAAGCTCACTACGATGAAACTTTATCTACACAAAATTTTCTGTAGTTTTTATATTTATTCTTCTTATTGCATGAGAGTACTCCTTTTGTTGTAGGTCATAGAATAATGTTAAGAAAGGTTGTTTATAATAAGGAATCACAATATCACCATCTTGTTATATTTATTGAAGAAAACTTTTGAGATATAGATCAATTACGTTAATATTTTGTGAAGTAGATTAATTCATAAGAAAAGGAAAATTTACTTTATTCAAAAATTTCAAACTCATCCACTATGATATTTTCTGAAAAGGAGTTTCATAAATCATCCCACTGGATAATATCATTGAGATGCATGGATTACAAGTTACTCTCGCACAAAATGGTCAAAGAGTATTTTGAGCAATTATTACATTGCAAATTGATGGTTTTCCTGACATATGACTTCATGCTTGTGTAAGTTCATGTTAGCATATTTCCATTATTTTATTTGTTTTGTTGAAAGGTAGCATCGTTCTAAATGCTTCATGTGACAAAATCTCACTTGTGAATGCTTATGGTAATATTGTTTTTGCTAAGTTCAATAATACACTCATCAAAATCTTTGTGATTGTATATTTTAACTTGAGAAATGGTGTTGGTAAGAGAATCTAGCCAAGAAGATCGATAGCTTGGAAATAGGACTAAAAGAGTGTATAGAATAGATAATATTCCCCTCATACAAAAATTCATGAATTTTGTTGAAACATGTTAAAATTAGATATGAAATAAAATGTTGACCAATTAGCCTTCACTTTCTAAACGCTCTTTCTATCAAATGTCTGAAAAAAATAATGTAAAATGTCATGCACAAGATGAAAGAATGTCCAAAAGGAAAAAAACTATTGCATATATTGATAAGTGAAGAATTGCCAAAAATTGGCAAATCTAGCTTGATCAAAAACCATGTAGAACATTGTAAATATCGTTTATAATTGGGTTCCACGCATGTAAGGCCAATATGCCACGTGGCAACCCACTCCTAATGTAGGTTAGGTCAAATCAAGAGAGTTGGTCAT
This sequence comes from Diphasiastrum complanatum, assembly GCA_029204225.1. Lineage (NCBI taxonomy): Eukaryota > Viridiplantae > Streptophyta > Lycopodiopsida > Lycopodiales > Lycopodiaceae > Diphasiastrum > Diphasiastrum complanatum. Next base: position 24,877,718 of record CM055112.1, read on the forward strand.
GTCTATTTGGTGGTCATCCCTACTTTATAGGACCTACACCTAAGTTTAAGGTGAAAATTTGACCAACTAGCTACCTACCAAGCATAAGTCTAGGATCTAGGCTAGGATTTCATCTTAGGGCAAGAAGGGTGAGTTAATTTCCTTATTACATGCTGGAAATCCACATAACTTCAAGAAGGAAGTCGAATTTGCTATGTCTTCCCTCTCTCCATAGTGAGAAGATAGAAATTTTTTGGAGCTCATTGGCAATCTCAAGCTAGTTCACTATGTACATTGAGTTTTTGTGATCCAAATGAAACCAAATCAATTTCTACTTGTTTCTCAGGTTGAAGGCCGTACTACAGACTGTAGTACACACGTGTGGGCTCGTATTTCAATGTTTATTAATGTTTTTGATTGTTAATGCTTGTTGTTTGTCAAATTGCCAATCTAGATCAACTTTTTTGTGTCTAGTTTTTTGATAGATTGTTAAGCAAGCATCCAATCACTCTTGTGGATCTTTTGTAGATCCGTTTATGGTCCTAAAGTACAATACTTTCACATGGTATCAGAGCCGAGTACAAGAGCATAAGCCATTGATCTAATGCAAATCCATTTTTAGCAAGTTTTGGTGCTAAAAACTAGTATTGAGAGCAAGCTAGAATCTTGATTTTGGTGAGGAGATTTGATCCCAAACTTGGTAGGGGTCCAAATTCGTACTATCCACATGTGTGGGCACCTCTGAACCTGCATTTAATGCATGGTATTCATTTGATCCAAAGAAATTTAATTTGTGAGCTTTTGATGTAATTTTTGGTAAAAATCTTAGAATAAACTACTAAGATTGAGTGCCATTGATTAGATTTGACTTAGGGTCATGAGATCTAATTAATCTAGGCTGAAATTAGGTCCTCTAAAGTTGTTTTACAAGTCTTGAAAGTACATCAAAAAGTGTGAAAGAGATTAAAAAGAGTGAATTTGAATTATCCTCGCAAACATCTTATATTTTGTAAAATAAAATATAGTCCAATTGGCTTATAGTAGCAAACCTTTGAATATTGATGCAAGAACCTTGCTTCATGATTGATTAAAAGACACCTACCATTTTTTTGTTCACAAATCAAACTTCAATTTTGGTGACTTTTCTTTTCAAGCAACCAATGAATTTATTGTTTTTGCTTTATCCTTATTTTAAAATGTGTTGTCTTCATGCTTGTTACATGTTTTCAATTTTAAATGCCACAAATTTGATTGGGGCAACTTATACACTAGATTGAAGCAAGAGAAGGATGAAAAACCTTATAGACTAAATTTGGTATATACTTCACATAAATTTGGGGAGTCTATTGTTAATGTTGTGGTTTCTTCAAGAACCTTGTGCATTTTGAGGAGTATATACAAATCTTATAGAAAAGTTATTTTAATCTAGCTTTAATTCAGCAATTGCACTCTTGATTCTTTCCTTTTTTGAATTAGCCATTTTATTTGATTTACATTCATTTTAGGCAACAAAAACATATCCAATCATTGCTAGATAATGATGTTCTAGGGAGGAAGAAAAAGAGGAATGCTTGCAAAAAGCTTGTGAACATTAATTTTGAAAAAACCACGATTTTGATTGAATATGCAATAATGAGTATCTGATAGAGAAATATTATTTACATTGTCGATAGCAATGTGGTAAAGATCTTATCATAGTAATACATACACCATTAGGCTCAAAGTCATTTGAATGTATCTTAGTCCTATAATGATACAAGTACTTGATATCCTGATAAAAGACTTGAAGCAGCAATGCTAAAAAAGGCCAAGAAGATCATGCTGACAGAAGCTTTTATTTGCATGCAAAATTTTTCCAATCCTGTGCATGCATTTTCTAATAATAGAGCTGATGTTGCTCCTGAAGAACTAGCAGACATCAACAAGTATGCCAGAATCTATACAACAAAGATGGGTAAATAAGGCAAGCATAAGTAATTTTAGACTTGGACTAGAAAATCTCTCATTTTTTAAATCATTTGAAAAAGCTTTACTGCAAGTAGCAAATACAAACGATGCAATTGTGCCATATATTAGATTCTCATTGTTATATATTGTTGTACTTAGACCAACAATTGTTAATGTGATGGTGTTTGTGATTGTGTTTGTAGCATGCCACGTTCACTCTAAGTTCAATCTTTTACTTTGTATCTACATGTCGAAAACCAAGTGCAACAAAGCACCAAGAATTTTGAAATCTAAAGTCGATGTAGTATTTTTTGTCTCTCACCATGAAAATTGAGGTAGGTCAAATAGTGCATGTCTTGTCTGAAATAATAAATAAACTCCAAGCTAGGTGCGTAGACTGAGCATGTTTTGAGATCACTTAGATTGTTGAACACTTCATAACAAAGGCACAAAAGGATCCATAACATCGCCACCAATGGAAAAAAAGTGTTAAATATCTCAAAAGTATTATAGCTAAATCATTGAGAAAGTAATAGGTTAAATCAGCTCCATGACTAAGCTGCTTTATCCAAAGAAGAATTTCTTCCAGTAAGCTCTTTGTCAAAATGGATAAAATAATGGAAAAAATAGTTGACAATGATAGCATTGATAATGAAATAACGAGCAACTAAAGATGATAACAAACAGTCACACACTGAAGGAAGGAATAGTGGTGTGAATGGCATAGATATGGAACTTTTGAGACATCTAGAACAAAGGGTGTAGGATATATCAACAACAATAAACATATAAGAAAGATGTACTAGAGATAGAACCTAATGTTTTTCATGAGGTTGAAAAGTAGTAATAAGAAAAAGGAGCTAGATCTATGGAATGTTATGTAGTGTTTCAATCATCTCTCAGTTTCAACTCATTGCCCTACAATAATGGTCTCATAAGGATTTCGATTACTTAGAGACATACTACAATGAAAGATACAGCTACTAGTCTTCATATTTCAACAAGTACAAATTAAGGAACATGGATCAGAATCGAACCATGGACAATAAGTGGAAATGTCGTATGACTACAGAAAATAGTGAGCCCAACTGAGAAGGGAAAATAAAGTGTCATTATGTTAAAAAGTAATGTATACTTAATAAGGTTGTAACCAGCAAAATCAATTGAATTTTTGGTCCACAGTTGTAGGATGTAGTTGTTGAAGTGTGACATAGGCTATGGTTTTGTTCAAAGATCACAATGTATGATGAATTTGACCAAATGGACATGAAATTAAATCTAAGTATATATACAGTAGAGTTTTGGGTTAAAAAAACCCAAATTGTATAAAAATCTCAATGATATGATATAAAAGCATCTCCAAAGAAACAAGTGATAGGGGTCCATTTTTGAAGAGCCACTGAAAGTAGCATCATACTATGGCCAAAATGGACCAGATTAATCTTTGTCCTCAAATGTTTCCACATTGTGGAAGCCAATGCAACTAATAAAAATCAATTAATGAAATGAATAAAACCTCTCTTATGGTGATGTATATGATGAAATTGTTAATGAAGTAACTAAAAAACACGACAAAAAAACGAATAATGAATAAGGCAAGTTTAAGATAACAACCAAATGTATATGTGTTAACAAATCCTAGCTAATAGATGAATTTTAATCGGCCTAAGTTTCCAGTATCCAAACTGAAATCTGGAAATAAACTCATTAGCAGCCTGTTTCTAGGACATGATGAGTAACTGAAATCTACAATGTAAAAGAAAAAAATCTTGGTAAAGCCCTAAATGAGGAATTTGACCCCCGTCACAATATTTGATTTTAAGGGTTTGGGGTTTCTCAGCTTCTTAATCTTGTTAACAAAATCGGTGCAAATCCTTTATAATCTGTAATATGCGTTGATTATGTACATCTTTTCTTTGTAAAGCTATAAGATGAATCAATTTGATGAAAGTTTGCTTCTTATGATTGGAACACTAGAGCTCAAACTAAATATAATATAAGGTGGCGAAGCATATGACATTTGGGTTAAGAGGCTGTTTTGTACATATGAACATTATACTTTGTGTACAGACTGAAGTTCAATGCAAGCTCCAGATTCGAGGTAATTAAACTCTCCATCATATTAGCTTGATTGAAAGTTGAAACTGGACATCTTCCATGACTACCCTAAACAAACTCAATATGACATGCAGCTAACAAGTCATTCAACTAGTGTCAGTTTAAAGGCAACAGCATCAAAAGTTACTGTCACAAAGTAGAGGATTTCGTCTACTAAATCTGCATTGCTAGATTCAGTTTGAAATGATGTCAGTCTGATACATAGCAACGAAATTTCCCTTGCCACACTATCTAAACTTAGCGAAAATGACTTTTGCAAACTTCATCAACATGAAGAATATATTACCATGAAACGTCATGTGAAAACATGGGGCAAGAGCTTCAACTGATCGCAAGCAAAAGTGATGAAAACTTCGACCAGTTTAGGAAGAACAGTTTCATCGTATTTGAATTGTATGCCCAATGGGCAACTTGTAAAATGGAATACACAAATGTTATGATGTTCATAGCCAATACATAGCTGCAGTACAAGTGACGATGTAGAACGCTTTCAGCCGGAGCGTTACTTCCAGGAAAGAAAAAAGAAAAAATAACATTTCGAATGAGCTTAAAAGCAGAGGCTAGTCAAATATAAATATAAACTTTTGTCTCTTTCATATTTAAAGTTGATCACACGAAAAGTATAGAGGTGGAATTCCCAGATGTATGACAATAACTTGCTCACTGCAAAAACAGAAGAATACAGTACTTCATGATACTACGGTTTCCCATTTGCTACATACACATTTAGAAAAGCCTCTGATACTAAATTAAATGAAAGAAAATTCTTACAGGTAAGCATTGGACATCCTGATTAGCTAGCAAGGGGATGCTTGGATATGGTGTTCGAAACTCAATTAACTACAAAAAATATGATGATCACTATATAGCATAGTGAAAACTGCTGCTAAGACATTAAATAATCCATCAAGATAGGCAGCAGCCTGCAACCTTTAAAAATTTGGTTTATTTCAAAAGCAGTGTTATTCGTAGATGAATTTGCCATTCACTCGTTTTGTACACTAACTGGTAAAAATTTATGTGCAATTTGGTTCATTAATATAGATTCTGCAATCGGCCTTTTATAAGTAGCAAGAAATAGAGCAAAACAAAAAAGAAAATACATCGTACTCCATATATAAGGTGCTTCACCGGCCTGCACAGGATGCATACGAATTCTTAACTAAGAACTAAGTGGGAGTAAAAGAAAAGAGATTAAACCATTTATGCACACATTTTCTCACTTGAAAGCCTCATAATTGGAAGACTTCAGATCGATCTGAGGAGCTGCTGCCATCACTACAAAAGCGATAAATGAGTACAAGATAGCAGCAACGCGCGGAGCTAATTCAGTAAGTGGAGTTGTAGCGAAACTCGGTTGCCCGTACATAGCTGGTACATCAAATCTAGTGTGATCCTTGGTTGGATGAACGATGGCCACACTTAATTGATAGCTATTGTTCCCAGTTTGCTGATCAGACGAACCAGATTGGACAGCTCCCTCTTGAGAATTTTCTGCAATTACATCCGAACCCATGTTCTTTCTTCAACACTTGACCACCAATCAATAATTGCTGTCGACAACAATTGAGGAATTCAGAAACGGAAGAGAATTCTTCTCTCCTTCTCCCTTTCCCAAGTCGTAAGTGTGATTCTTCATATGGAAAGAGTAAAAGGTTGGCTGAATCCAGACGCAAAGATACATCAATTGCCCATTTCGCAAGTATCTCTCTCTCTCTCTCTCAATATTCATAACAAACTGAAGGTGGCTTTAGATAACTTTGTGTGTGGGTCTCGTCTTTCCTACACTGCAACGTACGAATCTACGAACGGTGAGTGAGCGGGACGTTCTGGATTCTGGGACTCGAACCATGATATGTACAAGTTGAGGGTAAACTTTTTATTAATGATTTTTTAAGACCTTTATGCTGGATAACAAGTATTACTTTATTGAAAGAAAGATAGGAAAATCCCATCAAGAAGTACATGATTAAATATAAAAAAATTGAACGCGCACAGGCAAACTTAAATATGTAAGTGATCTAGATCTCCTTGAAAACTTAGGAGATACGTTTAAAGGACACCAACATCATGGAAAACTTGAGGTCGTCGAAATCTAACATTTATAACACACGTCGGAATACGACATCCACAACTTGCCGAAATTCAAAACATCAAGTCTCGGTGGAAGGTGGCCGGGTCCACGTGGATGTCAAATTCCGACGTCGGATGTGGACATCGCAATCCGACGTCCAAACACATCGCTTCCGATCTGACGTGGATGTCAAAATCTGACAAAAAAATTAGACGTCAATTTCTGACGTTTGTTGATACAGAACACTCCCAAAAATTGTCCATCCGACGTCTACTTGAATGTCGGATTCCGACGTCCCAAATACATGTCGGAATCTGACATCTGTTAAATGAATTAACAAAATAAAGGTCTGATGCGTTTGGATTTCGGATTTCCGACGTCCCAAATTAGGTTTAAAAAAATAAAAAATGCGTAAAAAACAGTGCACACATTTTATCAGGTTGTTCTTGGAGAGGTGTTCTTGGAGAAGCGATGTTCATGAATTGTTTTTGAAACAATATTTTTGAGTTGCATTGAACATTTGGATCAAATAACAAGCTAAGCATGAGGTACTATTAATTCTTAAATTACTTAATGCATATAAATTACTTTTCATTCCTAGATTTTATTGCATTACTTCATGTGCATTATGAATGACAATACTTTATTGCATTGCTTTATGCACATCATAATTTTCATTTAGATTTCTATATATGATATTGATTCTTGTTTTGAAATCCGACATTGCACATGGTTTTGAATTCTTAGTTAGTTATTACGTCAATCCACATTTCAAAATTTGACATTGCAATTTTTGAAAAAAGAACATTGCACATATAAAAGCAATGGCAATATAGCACGATCATTTGTAGTAATAATATATTCATAATATCAATCAATGTATTACAAAATTGGTGCTTTAAGTTTGCATGAGTCTCTCTAGATCTAACATCAACTAAAACTTATAAACCTAATCTACTCGTCATCGTCGTAACGTCCAGTCTGCATGAATACAACCAGACAAACTACATTAATATTTAATGCTCGAACGTATTAAATTAAATAAAATTGACGTCAAACCACATTGGTATGAATACAAAAACTAGTACTTACATTTGGAGAATGACCCTCACTCTTTAGTTTGTCGACTAATGCCTCATATGATTCCCTGAAGGCAAAGTTGTACTCCTCCTTAGTTGGCAGACGTCCATAGTCTGCCAACTATCCATGCATTCAATTTAAGTTGAAATTAATTTAGGGCTACGTTGGAGCTGCTAGTCATAATGCATATTAAAAAGCAAAAGCATATAAAATCAAAGATAAACTATAAGAGTAGTTTAGGTTCACTTACCATGCTTGCTTGCAATCCCGTCTTTCTGCTCGAGCCCCCAACCTAAGATTGCCTATCCCATGCATCCTAGTGGCCGTGGCATCTTCCTGAATCCTGTATTTATCTGGTGTTTGTTCATCTGCTTTTGCATGGTTCCAATCACTTCTTGAACACCAAGAGGGCTTGGATTGCCCCTCCCTGTAAGCTTGTCGTGCCATATCACGACGATACCTAATCCATAAGCTTATATGCTTAAGAATTTCCTTATCATCGAATTTCTCTTCTTGCTGAAATTCATCACGAAGGGTACCAATAACCTGTCGTTTATCAGGTGGCAGATTGTTCGGACCATCTATTAAATACTATGTCGCCAAAATGGCATTGGCATAAAGAATAGAGCCGGTCCAAAACCACCCTCCCTTTTCTGTTGGCAATTATGTTACCTCGAGGATTTGCCTTTGCGATGGCATCTTGCCCAATTCCTTTGTAATCAGTTGTACACTGATGCTTTTCAGCGTATCGGTGCAATGAGCAAAATACATTTCCACATCGGCATTGAATTAACCCATACAATGGAATGCGTTTGCTACAGAAAAAACAGCGACTAGGATCATGAAATGTTGTAGCTTCTGTCGAAACGCCAGCGGCAGGTTTTCCAATGTCAGCAAGCTCAGTATGTGATGCAACTGTAGCTACGTCTCTACCTTCCCTCTGTAAATCAACCAACCGGGAGGATGTCAGTTCGGAGTTTGGTGTTTCTAACATCGTGGCAGTTCCCTCAAAACTCATTCCAGTGAAGTTGCTATCTCGCATAATGACAAAATTTGATGTGTTACACTTTGAGCACAAGTTCATTGTGTCCTTACTCCCAAAAAACCCACAATTATTCGCACAAAGAACAGGCCTTTCAGGAGCCTGGTGGTGCCTTCCATCATTGTCATGCTTCCAACTTTCCCCAGACATTGATTTGCGCCTTAATTACACAACCCTCCAGGAGCTATCTGCTTCATAGTTACCTGTTCTGCTTTGAAGGCATGTACGCGGACCTAGCAACGAGGTTTGCTGGCACCACTAATTGCGTGTCTTCCGGGACGTGAATACACAATGCACTGCGAACAAGGGCAAGGTTTATTGCAACAAGATCTTCGACAGTAGACAAAATTGAAGGAAACGAACTCCAGCTTGATTTATGCTTAATATTTACCAAAGCATTGACAGAAGGTGCATTATAGCCATAGCTTTCAAGACAAAGCAGATACACAACAAGGCAAAAACACGAAATCGCGAGCAGGAGAGAACTAAAACCTTCATGCAATGACTCAGTGAGCAGATATCATAGACGATGCATTCCTTCGGCTATGCTCCATCTCATATCACAATTGAGGACTAATTATGTGTTTGTGGGTTTCAGCCTTTTATAGCTGTGGCCACCACCTCTTTAGCCCTCAGTTGGGGTGACCATGTGGCAGACCTAAAGTCTCTCGTTGGCCCCTTAAAAGATTGGAGCCCTCAATAATTCTTTCGAGAGCAATGAAGCGCGTGATTAGTGAGGTTGCAATTCTTGATCGTGCATGAACAAGAAAGATTGATGGCTTGAGTGCAATGTATGAGCATCAAAAGGATCTTCATCTCACACAAACTCTACATGATCCATTTCATCATCAAACTTGTGTAGTTATAGACGTACACAATAATTGCAAGGCCTTGTTCCGGAATGCATTTTTGAAAAAAGCATTGGGATTTTCTGGAATGTGCACTTAAATTTTTTTTTGAAATTTTTGAATAAAACACATTATTTATCCTGTTTTTATTTTTAAAGTTTTAGTATAAATTCTTTTACGCAGTATGAATATTTTCTTGTTAGTGCTAATCAGGTGTTTTTTATTGTATTAAGGGTTTTCTAAATAAAATTTTCAGAGTTTTTTTTAAAAAATTAGTGTTCTCGAACGTCCATGCAGTGTTCCACTACAATGTATGACATTGTACCCTTTGATACTCCAAGCATTGAGGTTGACATCTACTTCTCACAACATTTCTTTTCACAGTTTGATTTCCATGCAAGGAAATTTATGTCAATCTTGATGGCATGCATAACAATCTTCTAGAATAAGATGAAATTTGTCAAGTGTATGTAGAGTTGTTAAGGGAAGGTACGTTTGATGAAGGTTTCCTTCAAGAGTGACCAGTCTCGTTTATCTTCACGATCAAGATTAAAAAACCATTCTCGTGCTCGATCGATCATGGTCATTGAGAAGATCTAAACCATGGATTCTGGTGATGTCTCGCCATAGACATCGCATGTGTTCTCAAAGACATGAAGAAATCTTTGAGGGTCAGTGTTGTCGTCGTACTTAGGTAAATCTAACTTGGGAGTTCGTTATTCAGTACATGGAACATTATTTGCAAAAGCGTCATTTAAATGAGCTCGTGCATGTGAAGATTCTGCAACATGAAAGTGTGGTCGATCGTATGGAGCTTCAAAACGCATGGGTTCCCATTTGTCAAATGGGTTTGTTGATGGCTCTTTGACTTGGGATTTCATCCTAGAATATCTATTGAATCGAGCCTATTCAGTAGATGGAGAGACCATCTCTGGTGGATAGTCCTCTATGGAATTTAGACCATAAGGACGATACATAACAAATCTAGAGTACCTTAAGATTGGGAGAAAGTTTTCTCAGGGCAAGTGATCCTTCAATACTACTCCACGACAGAAATGGTCGCAGACATCTTCACCAAAGCACTTCTCAGGCTTAAGAATCAGAAATTCTTCAACATGCTGAACCTGACGAAGATGCCAAGGCACCAATCATGACCTTAAGGGGGACTTTTGGAAATTAAGCCCATAGTTGTCTCCTTGGTGAATGACTAATTTCTATGTCATGATTCTTCTTGCATGTTTATTGATCATTGATCTAGGGTCAGGTGAAACCAACATTGGTTCTACATATGCTCATCTGATACCTACAGGAATCACAAACTTAGAGAGCCAATTTATTTGAAGAACGTGTACAACGGGCTTTCGGCTGATCTCCAACAAAGGGTAACCAATCCTATCATAATTTCAAGTTTGGATGTTAAGTTCAATAACTTGAAGTCATTGAAGGCTTGGCCATCTTTAGGAACTTCCACGAAATTAGCATTCAGAACAAGAATGCAAAAATACATTACTTTCGCGACAGTCTGCAAAAATACTCTAAGTGTCGCGACAGTCTGCATAAATGAACTATGTTTTCAACAGTGTTGTCATTTTCGCATTTTTCGAAATGCAAAACTAGCATAGTTCAACTATTTAAACTATTTTGCAACAGTTCAAAGTTCAACTATTTTTTAACAACTTCGGCTTTTGGCAAAAAGGTGAAGAGAGAGAAAATTCCCAAAACTCATGTACTTCAAGACTTGAACTGTTTTAGGGGACCATCGGCTTTTTCACAAAATCTCGAAGAGAGAGAAAATGTCGAAGGTCGTCTATTTTTCAACGAGGAATGTTTCCAGCCACTTTTCAAAATTTGCGAAGTGAGAGAAAACCGCTTCATGTAAAATGTGAAGTGATAGAATTTGCGACATCCTTGTCCACGTCAACAATCTTGATTCGTTGACCGTATATACTATGTATAGTTGTCACAAAAGCCATATACTTCCAAGTACAATGGCTTACCTAATTACGTGACAAACATTCCATGTAGTTAATACACAAATGAAATCTTTAAATAGATCATTCAAGCATAGATTATTTGAGTTTCTCCATCCATGAGACATATTATTTGAGCCTCCCAATTACACCGCCATTTTTTGTTGTAGTTGTTATTTTATTGTGCTTCAGTGTAATATATCAATAGCACGTTTTTATCTATGTACAACGTAGATGAATGTTTGTTGTGACTGAATGCAGTTTCATTTTTGTTTGATCGTGCTTGTATACTCACTTTGAGCAGAACACGGACGTCTACGACTCATCAGTTTCTGATCAGACGATGGATGTCTTTGATGCCTGAGGAACTCACGATATCATACTGCTCTACCATTTATTTCAAAACTATGCTTCACATTGAATCTGATTTCAGTAGTACCACACACAAACCATCCCTAATCTCTTTGGTGGACTGTACTCTTGTTTTGGAGTAAGAATTAATTTTTAAAATCATGTTGGGCAATCAGAATGCATAAAGTTGTGATTATCTTTTAGCATAAGTTGTCTATTAGACTGTTTTTGCACCTAGCAGCCGATTAGAATGGGAGAGCTATTCCGCAATATTCCTGCTCTCTTCTCCATTCTTGTTCTTCCTATCTCTCTTGCCCCATCAAAGAGGGCATGTTCTACATCACCAAACTTGCAATGCAACTGCTCCTGAGGAAGAATCACACTAATGGACTACGGATCCATCTATTGAGTAACATTACCAAATATTAATGTTGAGTGATCAAATGACTCTCGAAGGCACTTAAGAAGCATCATGAATGCTTCTTCATCACTCACCACCGATCCAACCGCAGCAAACTATTCAATAGGCACCTGCAGCTTTGCGAAATGAACAAACATCGTGTCACCCTCTGCCATTTTCATGGTGATCAGCTTCTTGCATAGGTACAAACGATTAGTGACACTTTTAGTCTCATATGTTGAGGCTAATTTGTCTCAGGCCTCCTTTGCCGACTTCAATCAATAGAAGCCTGTTCACATATTCCACCCGAATCTGTGAACACGATTTTTTTCTTTTTACTTCTCTTCTTTTGTTACTTCTCTTCTTTTGTTACTTTAGGTGGTTACCACTCTGGAAATCGGGTGTTCTCACCTGTTTCCAGCAGCCAGTACTTTACAATTAAGCCCTCTTGTTTAGAACGGTTTCCAGGCAAAAGTATTTCTCAGTTTGCAATGTGTATTCCTGGCTTGTCAGTGGGATGAAACGATTACGTTCACTCAGCTACCTGCATTTTCAAGCCATGCAACCAATTCCTTGCTCAAGCACAGATTAATGTTTTGAACAGAGAGCAAATGTACAATCTAACTACCAAACTATCTTAGGGAATCAGGGAATAATACAATAACAAGATTAAGCTACTCAACAAGAAACAAGAATCAAGAAAGCTAGCTTCCTAATAGCATTCTAGCAACCCAAGAATCAAGAAACACCCATTTCTTGATGCTTGGAATACCCAAGAACAATCAAGGACATGATTGTTAATGAATATGCAAAATCAGATCCACAATCTCAGACTCTATAGTTTACCTGCATGCTGAAACTATAAAATCAATAAACAAGAAAATTAATCCACATCTACATTCCACAAACCAAAAAAGTAAGCAAGAAATTTAATTAATCCACAATCACACAAAGAAATCAGAACATGCTCATAGGAATCTCACTCAAGAAGATAGCTCGGAACAAGGAGCTTGTCAATTGCCAAGAACTCGTGAAAGATCTTATTTATTCAATCAAGAGAAATGACAATACAATCAAAAGATCCCTCACAAGAGAGGGGGGTCCTTAAATAAGCAAGAGGGCTGTCCATGTTGAGCCCAAGTGGTATTTAACTAATTTAGAAACTACTTGTGGAAATAGACCTTCCACTAGAGCTCACCATCAAAAGGTGGCTCACTCTAAATTATTTAAGGGGGTCTACATTTATTTGCAATGCCTAGGAAACATTCCTAGCTCCTACATGGTCATTCCTTCTCTGGGATACACCTTGTAGGCTCACATAGAAAGTAACTATCATCCTAGCTAGTAATCCTCAGCTCGCATGCTCGACTCTCAGCTTCTTCTGCTCGCCTCCTTCTTAGACCTCCTCAGTCATGGGGGAGAGATTCTCTGTGTCTTCAGCTTGGCTCAGCATCTGGCAATTCTCTGAAATCCGCTAACAAAGCCACCTCTCATGACTCAATAATTATTGGAGAAGGTAAATCTCAAGAGGAAATCACATATAGGATCGATCATGCATTGAGAATGTTTTTTACTTGCCATCGACACCTCATAGATACCTTGTTATATATATGATCATAGGGAGTGTGGAAAATGGCACAAGAACCAACTTATGAACATTGAGTGAATGAGATTTAAGATCAGAAGAGAAGAAAGATACCCTGCCTCTCTCTTCTCTCTCAAAAGAACTATGCCATTTTTACTAAAATTGAATAAGAATGTTCATTGTGAGCCTCGACATTAGACCACACCCACTTGAATTCTTCACAAGCACATACTAATTCACAAATTCTGTGGGTAGTAAAATAGTACGTACTAAAAAAAAAAGTGAGCAAAAGATCTTGCCATTAGCCTTGTTATGTATTTCAAAGGTCAAATCATTCAATAAATATTGCATACATTAATCCAAAACATAGCTTTCTCCAAACTATTCTAAAATATAAGTAAAAGAAATTGGCAATCCCTTACCTCATATATATAAGAATGAATCATGCAAGTGTATGTCCCATGAATCATGCACCTTGTATGCCCCTTCCTATTGCACGTAAGTTCCATTAAATAGAAAGACTAACTGACTCTATTACCGAACAATCAACTCTATATTGTGAAAGTTTGTTCGATATGAGCGTATACATACTTTCTTTGAAACACAACATAGTGACATATGGATACCAAGTCCATGCACTGTTATACTCGAATTAAATGAAAATAGATTAAGGCTAATCTATAAACTAGAGTATCATAGCAAGCGAGTCACAAATTTGCACCGATGTTGCTATCTAGTTTCCAAGGCCCATTACCCACACATCATTTTTGATTTTGCTAAGATTCAATTACGAGGAGGTATAAAAAACATATATTGAGATCAAACAATTTATACCTTCAGAGAATTCATGTAGCATCGCACGGAAAAGAGAGATAGCATAGCGGAGAGAGGGAGAGAGAGTGACAAAGATGTAACTAACTACATTCTTATTACCTGATTAATAAGAGAAGATCGAACTGCACATACATAAACCGTCATGTGACATTTGGGACCTCTGACTTTAACTAGCTATTTAGTCATGTGTGAATGCGCACATTAGTGTTCTTATCACTTGTGACCAAGTTCCAAGGAGAAAGAGATGGAGTATCCTATCGTCTTGAACTCTACATAGATGAGTTCGGACGGGATACATGAAGAGTCAAAATGTTTTGGGACTCACAGAGTAACTAGATATATTTTGTGGTATTCACAGATCAGCACATTAGTTGTTTACATTACATTATATTTATCACTCCTCCTTAATGTATATTTAAGCTTATTATCATAGTAATCATAGCAACTAATGAAAATAGTCTTTTGTGTATTCTTCAATAGTAGCAGTATTTGTTGATTTTTTATTTACAAGTCCATCGTCATCAAGATCTTCTCCATTTTCAGTAGGTCAGCTACATGTTTCCTGCAATTAAATGCTCGATGGCCTTTCGCATTGCAACAATAACACCTTAAACTTTTCTTCATGATCTTCTTAGATTGCCTATCTTAAGATTCAATACTTCTCGAACTTTCTCTAGCGTTACTATACTCCACGGTTTCTTCTTGTGAAATTTCTCCTTGCCACCTATAAAGAGGGCATGTTCTACATCACCAGACTTCCGATGCAACTCCGCCTAAAGAAGAATCACAATAATGGACAGCGGATCCATCTATTGAGTACCACTACCAAAATTTGATGTCGAGTGATCAAATGACTCTGGAAGGTAGTTAAGAAGCATCATGAATGCTTCTTCATCACTCACCACCGATCTAACCATAGCAAACTATTCAATAAGCACCTGCAGCTTTGTGAAATGAACAGACAACGTGTCACCCTTTGCCATTTTCATGGTGATTAGCTTCTTGTATAGGTACAAACGATTAGTGACTCTTTTAGTCTCATATGTTGTGGCTAATGTGTCCCAAGACACCTTTGCCGACTTCAATCAATAGAAGCCACCTCTCATGACTCAGTAACTATTAGAGAAGGTATATCTCAAGAGGAAGTCACATATAGGATCGATCATGCATTGAGAATGTTTTTTACTTGCCATCGACACCTCATCGATACCTTGTTATACATATGATCATAGGGAGTGTGAAAAATGGCACAAGAACCAACTTATGAACCTTGAGTGAATGAGATTTAAGATCAGAAGAGAAGAAAGATACCCTGCCTCTCTCTTCTCTCTCAAAAGAACTATGCCTTTTTTACTAAAATTGAATAAGAATGTTCTTTGTGAGCCTCAACATTAGACCACACCCACTTGAATTCTTCACAAGCACATACTAGTTCACAAATTATGTGGGTAGTGAAATAGTACCTACTAAAAAAAAAGTGAGCAAAAGATCTTGCCTTCAGCCTTGTTATGTATTTCAAAGGTCAAATCATTCAATAAATATTGCATACATTAATCCAGAACATAGCTTTCTCCAAACTATTCTAAAATATAAGTAAAAGAAATTGGTACTCCCTTACCTCATATATATAAGAATGAATCATGCAAGTGTATGCCCCATGAATCATGCACCTTGTATGCCCCTTCCTACTGTATGTAAGTTCCATTAAATTGAAAGACTAACTAACTCTATGACTGAACAATCAACTCTATATTGTGAAACTTTGCTCGATATGAACGTATATGTACTTTCTCTAAAACACGACATAGTGACATATGGATACGAAGTCCATGCACTGTTATACTCGAATTGAATGAAAATAGATTAAGGCTAATCTATAAACTAGAGTATCATAGCAAGCGAGTCACAAATTTGCACCGATGTTGCTATCTAGTTTCCAAGGCCCATTCCCCACACATCATTTTTTATTTTGCTAAGATTCAATTACGAGGAGGTATAAAAAACATATATTGAGATCAAACAATCTATACCTTCAGAGAATTCATGTAGCATCGCACAAAAAAGAGAGATAGCATAGCGGAGAGAGGGAGAGAGAGTGACAGAGATGTAACTAACTACATTCTTATTAACTGATTAATGAGAGAAGAGCGAACTGCACATACATAAACCGTCATGTGACGTTTGGGACCTCTGACTTTAACTAGTTATTTAGTCATGTGTGAATGCGCACATTAGTGTTCTTATCACTTGTGACCAAGTTCCAAGGAGAAAGAGATGGAGTATCCTATCAGTAGGTCAGCTACATGTTTCCTGCAATTAAATGCTCGATGGCCTTTCACATTGCAACAATAACACCTTAAACTTTTTTTCATGATCTGCTTAGATTGCCTATCTTAAGATTCAATACTTCTCGAACTTTCTCTAGCGTTACTATACTCCACGGTTTCTTCTTGTGAAATTTCTACTTGCCACCTATAAAGAGGGCATGTTCTACATCACCAGACTTTTGATGCAACTCTGCCTAAAGAAGAATCACAATAATGGACATCGGATCCATCTATTGAGTACCACTACCAAATATTGATGTCGAGTGATCAAATGACTCTGGAAGGCAGTTAAGAAGCATCATGAATGCTTGTTCATCACTCACCACCGATCTAACCATACCAAACTATTCAATAAGCACCTGCAGCTTTGAGAAATGAACAGACATCGTGTCACCCTCTGCCATTTTCATGGTGATTAGCTTCTTTTGTAGGTACAAACGATTAGTGACTCTTTTAGTCTCATATGTTGAGCTAATGTGTCCCAAGCCTCCTTTGCTGACTTCAATCAATAGAAGCCACCTCTGATGACTCAATAACTATTGGAGAAGGTAAATCTCAAGAGGAAGTCACATATAGGATTGATCATGCATTGAGAATGTTTTTTACTTGCCATCGACATCTCATAGATACCTTGTTATACATATGATCATAGGGAGTGTGAAAAATGGCACAAGAACCAACTTATGAACCTTGAGTGAATGAGATTTAAGATCAGAAGAGAAGAAAGATACCCTGCCTCTCTCTTCTCTCTCAAAAGAACTATGCCTTTTTTACTAAAATTGAATAAGAATGTTCTTTGTGAGCCTCAACATTAGACCACACCCACTTGAATTCTTCACAAGCATATACTAGTTCACAAATTATGTGGGTAGTGAAATAGTACCTACTAAAAAAAAAGTGAGCAAAAGATCTTGCCTTCAGCCTTGTTATGTATTTCAAAGGTCAAATCATTCAATAAATATTGCATACATTAATCCAAAACATAGCTTTCTCCAAACTATTCTAAAATATAAGTAAAAGAAATTGGTAATCCCTTACCTCATATATATAAGAATGAATCATGCAAGTGTATGTCCCATGAATCATGCACCTTGTATGCCCCTTCCTACTGCACGTAAGTTCCATTAAATAGAAAGACTAACTGACTCTATTATCGAACAATCAACTCTATATTGTGAAAGTTTCTTCGATATGAGCGTATACATACTTTCTCTGAAACACAACATAGTGACATATGGATACGAAGTCCATGCACTGTTATACTCGAATTAAATGAAAATAGATTAAGGCTAATCTATAAACTAGAGTATCATAGCAAGCGAGTCACAAATTTGCACCGATGTTGCTATCTAGTTTCCAAGGCCCATTACCCACACATCATTTTTGATTTTGCTAAGATTCAATTACGAGGAGGTATAAAAAACATATATTGAGATCAAACAATTTATACCTTCAGAGAATTCATGTAGCATCGCACGGAAAAGAGAGATAGCATAGCGGAGAGAGGGAGAGAGAGTGACAGAGATGTAACTAACTACATTCTTATTACCTGATTAATAAGAGAAGATCAAACTGCACATACATAAACCGTCATGTGACATTTGGGACCTCTGACTTTAACTAGTTATTTAGTCATGTGTGAATGCGCACATTAGTGTTCTTATCACTTGTGACCAAGTTCCAAGAAGAAAGAGATGGAGTATCCTATCGTCTTGAACTCTACATAGATGAGTTCGGACGGGATGCATGAAGAGTCAAAATGTTTTGGGACTCACAGAGTAACTAGATATATTTTGTGGTATTCACAGATCAGCACATTAGTTGTTTACATTACATTATATTTATCACTCCTCCTTAATGTATATTTAAGCTTATTATCATAGTAATCATAGCAACTAATGAAAATAGTCTTTTGTGTATTCTTCAATAGTAGCAATATTTGTTGATTTTTTATTTACAATTCCATCGTCATCAAGATCTTCTCCATTTTCAGTAGGTCAGCTACATGTTTCCTGCAATTAAATGCTCGATGGCCTTTCGCATTGCAACAATAACACCTTAAACTTTTCTTCATGATCTGCTTAGATTGCCTATCTTAAGATTCAATACTTCTCGAACTTTCTCTAGCGTTACTATACTCCACGGTTTCTTCTTGTGAAATTTCTCCTTGCCACCTATAAAGAGGGCATGTTCTACATCACCAGACTTCCGATGCAACTCCGCCTAAAGAAGAATCACAATAATGGACAGCGGATCCATCTATTGAGTACCACTACCAAATATTGATGTCGAGTGATCAAATGACTCTGGAAGGCAGTTAAGAAGCATCATGAATGCTTCTTCATCACTCACCACCGATCCAACCATAGCAAACTATTCAGTAACACCTGCAGCTTTGAGAAATGAACAGACATCGTGTCACCCTCTACCATTTTCATGGTGATTAGCTTCTTGTGTAGGTACAAACGATTAGTGACTCTTTTAGTCTCATATGTTGAGCTAATGTGTCCCAAGCCTCCTTTGCCGACTTCAATCAATAGAAGCCACCTCTCATGAATCAGTAACTATTAGAAAAGGTATATCTCAAGAGGAAGTCACATATAGGATCGATCATGCATTGAGAATGTTTTTTACTTGCCATGGACACACTTGTTATACCTTGATTACCCACACATCATTTTTGATTTTGCTAAGCATCAATTACGAGGAGGTATAAGAAACATATATTGAGATCAAACAAGTTATACCTTCAGAGAATTCATGTAGCATCGCACGGAAAAGAGAGATAGCATAGCGGAGAGAGGGAGAGAGAGCGACAGAGATGTAACTAACTACATTCTTATTAACTGATTAATGAGAGAAAAGCGAATTGCACATACATAAAGAGAGCGAAGTGGTCTAATCGTCATGTGATGTTTGGCACCTTTCCTTTCACTAGTTATTTAGTCATGTGTGAATGCGCACATTATTGTTCTTAACACTTGTGACCTGAAATCGTCAATGCAATGAGGAGATACGATAATCTGTGACCAAAAATTTCCAATATAGATATTGCTCAGGACTCAGTAGAATAAGGAAGTTGTTTAAGCAATATTCAACTGTCAATCATTTAAATTATCTATAACTTTTTACCCTTGACTACAGGGTTTGCCTTTGCGATGGCATCACGCCCAATCGCTTTGTAATCAGTTGTACACTGATGCGTTTCAGCATATCGGTGCAATGAGCAAAATACATTTTCGCATTGGCATTTAATTAGCCCATACAATGGAACGCATTTGCTACAGGAAAAGCATTGACTAGGATCATGAGATGCGGTAGCTTCTGTCGAAACGCCAGCGGCAGGTTTTCCAATGTCAGCAAGCTCAGTATGTGATGCAACTGTAGTTACGTCTCTACCTTCCCTCAGTAAATCAACCGGCCGGGAGGATGTCAATTCAGAGTTTGGTGTTTCTAACGTCGTGGCAGTTCCCTCAAAACTCATTTCAGTGAAGTTGTTGTCTCGCCTGATGACAGAATTGGATGTCAGATGTGGATGTGTAACACTTTGAGCACAAGTTCATCGTGTCCTTACTCCCAAAAATCCCACAATTATTCGCACAAAGAACAGGCCTTTCAGGAGTCTGGTGGCGCCTTGCATCATTGTCATGCTTCCAACTTTCCCCAGACATTTATTTGCGCCTTAATTACACAACCCTCCGGGAGCCATCTGCTTCACAAGTACTTGTTCCGCTTTGAAGGCGTGTACGCGGACCTAGCAACGAAAGTTTTGCTGGCACCGCTAATTACGTGTCCTCATGGACGTGAATACACTATGCACTGCGAACAAGGGCAAGGTTTATTGCAACAAGATCTTCGACAGTAGACAAAATTGAAGTAAACGAACTCCAACTTGATTTATGCTTAATATTTACCAAAGCATTGACAGAAGGTGCATTATAGCCATAACTTTCAAGACACAGCAGAGACACAACAAGGCAAAAACACAAAATCGCGAGCAGGAGAGAACTGAAACCTTCCTGCAATGAGCAGATATCATAGACGACGCATTCCTTCGGCTATGCTCCATCTCATATCACAATTGAGGACTAATTATGTGTTTGAGGGTTTCAGCCTTTTATAGCTGTGGCCACCACGTCTTTAGCCCTCAGTTGGGGTGACCATGTGGCAGACCTATAGTCTCTCGTTGACCCCTTAAGATTGGAGCCCTCAATAATTCTTTCGAAAGCAATGAAGCACGTGATTAGTGAGGTTGCAATTGTTGATCGTGCAGGTACAAGAGGCCTATAAAAGATTGATGCCTTGAGTGCAATGTATGAGCATCAAAAGGATCTTCATCTCACATACAAACTCTACATGATCCATTTCATGATCAAACTTGTGTGGTTATAGATGTACACAATAATTGCAAGGCCTTGTTCTGGAACGCATTTTTGAAAAAAGCATTGGGGTTTTTTCGAATGTGCATTTTTTCGAAATTTTTGAATAAAAAACATGAGTTATCCTGTTTTTATTTTTAAACGTTTTTAGTATAAATTCTTTTAGGCAGTATGTATATTTTCTTGTTACTACTAATCAGGTGTTTTTTAATGTATTAAGGGTTTTCTTAATAAAATTTTCAGTTTTAAAAATTTAGTGTTCCAGAACGTCCATGCGGTGTTCCACTACAATGTATGACATTGTACCCTTTGATACTCCAGGCATTGAGGTTGACATCTACTTCTCATAATATTTTTTTTCACAGTTTGATTTCCATGCAAGGAAATTTAGATCAATCTTGATGGCATCCAGAACAATCTTCTAGAATAAAATGAAATTCGTCAAGTGTATGTAGAGTTGTTAAGGGAAGGTACCTCATAATGTTCACATGGTCATTACCACAGTTTCACATGATAGTGTGATATTGAAGTCCTCGGGGATGAAATTAATCCTCCTTTGGTATCTACTTCAAATGCTACATGGGCAAACCCCCACCCCCCCCCCTCCCCCCTCTCTCTGTCTCTCTTTCTCAGATGGTATCCAACCCACTTTACTTTCGCATTACGTAATTTGACCCTCATTGAGCTAGAAGCACTTAAGAAATATGTTCTCAACATACTTTTGTTAAAACACTCCTTTCTCATGGTTTATTATTTGTTGGCAGAGCTTGTCACGAAACTGTGAATACTGATCGTAAAATTGTGAATATTGGTCGTGAAGTTGTGAATACTTATCGTGATATTATGAATAATGATCATAAATCTTTGAAAAAGTTTGAAAACTCTGACTATGAATGTTCATTTTCAATCATCTATATGTTAATTGTGAACATCATCATTATGAAAAATGATTATAAAATTACAAGTATATTTAAATGATGAATACCATTATTGTGAACTGCCTTTGTCAATATTAAATTGCAAAATTGTGAGTAGTCAATCATGACTTTTGTAGATTGTCAAACTATGGATACTAAATCTCGACATTTTTTATAGTGCAATTGTAAATAATAAACAACGACTTTTCTAATTACCCAAGTTATGAAATTTAAATCATAAATAATAAATCCTGACTTTTATTGATATAGAATATGAATTTTATAGATTAACTCAAATTATGAAATTAGTGAATACTGAATCACGATATTTGTAATTGCACAAATTGTGTCCATTCTTGTGCATTTAGTTTGTTATGGCATTTTCCACTCAGGGGATCAAAGCTAAGGGGAAAACAACATAACAGGATACAGCACCACTATGTGTTCAGTGTCGTGCTGTTACGAGAATGGTCGTACACGTCCCAAACACAAAGCTAACTAGGGGATCCCTGACATGTTCTATCGACCAAGCCGTACCACTATAGCTAATAGAGGTTTTCCAGGCCTCTAGAGACATAGCCTATAAAGGGTTATACTCACTTCCTCAGTCTTCTTGAAACTCACGACTTGCACTAATGATATCTTGCTCGCTTTCGAAGTTCCAGAGCTACCTCCTTCTCGTATTTTTCTCGAGGATCTCTTCAAGAATCCTTGATGATATCATTTAAGTTCTCTAACACATACTCTGGCAATGGATCGGGAAGCCCTAGATGCAATTCAGTATATTGGGTAAAGGATCCTCCTAACTCTTTCGACGTAGAATCTTCACTCAACTCATACACTACGGGAAATACAGTCAGCATTATGTCTAACTCTAAACAATCTATCTCCAACTAGGAGATGTCTATGGAAATCCCTGGAATAGAAATAATGGTAAACCCTTCCATTTCTACTCAACTGGCAAAAGTCACTTGGTAGAGGTTGCTCTCGCAAATTTAACCCAGTCATAACAATCCAGGCCCAGATCTCGTCCTAATAGCACTTTGAAGTTCTATGGAGCATGTTGCTACCAAGCCCCATGAGTCGTTCATTCTGATGTACACGGATGTTTTGACTCTAAATCCCTCATTCTCAACTTCAATGGCTAAATCCCTAGGCCTTACAATTCCAATGGTGTGTTAGAACTTACAACGATTCTATGTGGGAATTATGTAAGCATGCAATGATACAGGGAGTATCCAACACACGATTGATCTGTAAGCAAAGGGATATATTAAGTTCAAAAGTTGACAGTACATATGAGTATTGATCCAAAGGAACAGTGATCAGAACTGCGAACTGCAGTACATTCTACCTAAGATGAAAAACGTTCAACAAAAAACAAACATCTATCAAACTATCTCCTTTTATTATCTAACTAATCCTAGCATCCACACTTAATCGTTGTCAAGAAGTAAGAAGTCGTCGGCGTCCTTCATCCCGCGCCAGCTGACAGTCAGCTGATCCAGTCAGCTGATCAGCATTCTTTTATCAGCGTCCTCCTTCCACATTATCAATCCGCGCCACCAGGCAATTAGCCATGTTCAGTTGAGTTCCGTTGACTAGCAGCCGGTTCCTCCGGTTCCTCAAGATTATCCATTGATCCGGTAAACTTAACAATTTCCCCCTCAATGGATAATCGCATTCCCGTTGCAATGCACAAGTTCCGATGCTGATCTCTGGGCAGCGGCTTTGTAAATATGTCTGCAATCATTCGGTTGGTAGGGCAATATTCTATATTCAATCTTCCTTCCTCTATGAGCTCTCTCACGAATCTGTATTGCAAGTCTATATGCTTGCTTCTCTTGTGATTTCTCCCGTTTTGGCTTACTGAAATGCAACTTTGATTGTCATTTAGGATTAGCATGGTCTTCTGTGGAATACTCCATTCTGTTAGGATGTTTTGTAGCCACATGGCTTCTTTGGCATCATGACATAAGCTCATGTGTTCTGATTGCATTGTGTAGGTTGAAATGCTCCTCTGTCTGACACTGCCCCAGGTAACTGCTCCTCCAGTGCACATGAAAATGAAGCCTACAGTCGACCTGCTTGTGTCTGCATCTCCCCCCCAATCTGCATCCGCGTAACCCATGATCCTTCTTGTGGACTGATGATAGCATAATTTCTGATCCATGTTGCCTTTCAAATATTGAAAAATTCATTTGGCAGCCTTCCAGTGTATCTTACCTGGGTTATTTGCATGTTGGCTGACCTTATTGACACTGAAGTCAATGTCAGGACGAGTGCATACTACAGCATACATCAGGGAACCCACTAATCTTCTGAATGGCTTGTCAGCCATTTCATTAATCTCATCCTCTGTTTTGGGGCACATGCTTGAATTCAGATCCAATCCTTACTCGCTTGGAGTGCTGACAGGATTAGATTCTATCATTCGATATCTAATAAGCATGTCCCGAATGTATCTCTGCTGTGATAGTGTGGTGATGCCTTGTTCGATATTCCTCGTAATTTCAATCCCCAGACAATAGGCAACTTCCCCAGCTCCTTAACTTGAGATTTGCAGGCTAGGGCACGTTGTATCTCCCTGATCTTCTGATCATCATTGCCAGTAGTTAATATATCATCAACATATATTGCAAGCAGGACCACACTGTCATTTTGTATGTAGGTATATACACTACCATCAGTGTGATAGTTTTTTATATTCAACTTCTTGACCGATTCATCGAATCTCTGATTCCATTCTCTGCACCCCTGTTTCAAGCCATAGATGGCCCTGTGGAGGTGACAGACCAGTCCAGATTCATCATTAAACTCAGGAGGCTGCGCCATATAGATTGTTTCCTTGAGTATGCCATTAAGGAAGGCCGTCTTAACGTCTGATTTCCATACCTTCCAACCAAATTGAGTGGCCAGTGATAGTATCAAACGAATGGAAGCAATTCTTACTACGGGAGCATAGGTCTTGTTGTAGTCGATTCCTTCAGTCTGCGAGCATCCTTTTGCGACCAGTCTAGCCTTGAACCTGTTGATGCTTCCGTCAGGCTGGACCTTGATCTTGAACACCCACTTGCACCCAACTGCTCTTCGTCCTTCAGGCAAATCGGCTAGGCTCCAGACATTATTCTCATGCATTGAATGGTTTTTCTTCTTCCATAGCAAGTCTCGATTGAGGCCAGTACTTTGATTCTTTGGCCTCGACAAGGGTTTTGGGTTCCAGAGCAAAATCCTTGGCTTCCTCCATGATGTAGATCATGTCATCAAACTTCTTTCGAGCCCTACGCACACGTTCTGATCGCCTGGGTTCTGTGCTTGCAGGGGCTTCAATTTCCTCTATCTGTTGTCTGGGGTTTGCTCAGATCTTCTAGCTGTTGTAGCCGGCTCCTCCATGCATCTTGGTTCTGCCACATTAATTGGCGGTACAACTGCTTGGCCTGTGATTGGCAGTGACGATAGCTCAAGATAGCTGATTTGCGCCTCTGTTGGATGAGTTTCCCCATATTTGTAGTATGAGTCAAACTCGTAAAATTCTACATTTTGAGAAACAACCACCTTTCTGAGCTCTGGCACATAAATTTGATATCCCTTTTGGCCAATTGGATACCCAACGAAAAGACCTCGCCTGGCACTTGGATCCAATTTGCATTTACTAGGTCCCTCCACTAGGACGTGACAGAGACATCCAAATGTTTTGATGTGTGCAAAGCTAGTCCGTCTGCCACTCCATTCTTCGATAGGCACCTTCCAGCGCATTCTTTCAGTAGGCAAACGATTGTGGATGTAAGTGGCGGTTGCCAATGCCTCTCCCCAGAAAGACTTGGGCAGGCCTTTAGCATGGAGCATGCATCGCATGCTATTCAGTAAGGTCCTTTTCATTCGCTCGCTCAGTCTGTTTTGCTGGGGATTGTAAGGACATGTGAGTTCCCTCTTAATTCCATTCTCCTTACAAAAACTCTCAAAGTCCTTGCTGATGTATTCTCCACCATTGTCCGTTCTGACAGTGGACGGAATTATGCCCTTCTATTGTCTGCATGCTGTCACATACTCCTTGAAGAACTCGGATGCTTGAGATTTAGTCCTCAAAATTTTTACTGAGCAATACCTGGAGTAATCGTCAGTTATTGTCATGAAATATTTTTCTCCGCCAATTGATTGAGTCTCTATTGGTCCACACAGATCACTGTGCACCAGATCAAGACATTGTCTTGTAGACTTGCAGTTTGTTTGGGAAAAGGCCTTTTGTGTTGGTGTCAAACAAAACACACTTGTGTTTCTTGTCATCAGCAATCCAACTCTCAAGGCTGTCAATCCATAGCATCTGCTTCTTGGCATGTAATTTCTCTTTTTTGGATATATAAACAGCCCACAAAGGCTGGCTGTGCATGGTCATTTCTTTATCAAGCCTCTCTTGTTTTCTTTTCTGAGTTTCTTCATGTTATGTAGATTAACTAGCAGTCAGCTTTTTGGTAGCTAATGCCAACAAAGGTTATGGGCCCACACATGCACTAACCTAGGCCAGCCAGTCATCAATGAGGAGTGACCAGTACCACCGGTTTTTCAAGAGGAATATTTCTTGAGGAGACTACGCTGTACAGCGCTCTCTCTCTTCTCTCTCTCAACGCATTCCAACACTCTCTCCAGCCAGCAGGGCCAGCACGTCTCCTCAACCAGAAATCCCGCCAACGCTCTCTCCAACCTGCGCTTGCTCAGCTCCTCTCTCTTACGTCCACGTTCTCTTCTACACTACAGCTGATGCAATGAGTTCTATGAGAGCTCTTTTCAGCTTTGAATACTGAAAATCATGATACTGTAGCAGCAGAAGCGTGGAGGGCAGATGCCCGTTGGATCAAAGCTTAAGTATAGAGCAATGAAGCCGGTCAAGAGAGAACCAAAGAAGATCATCTTGAAGCTACATCACAAACTACTTCAAATCAATTTACCTCTGGATTCAGTGGTCATTAACCAAAGATCTTGCACATGTTTGATTATGGAGATGAGGAACCTTATCAAGATACACTTGATGGACGTGGAGGAGTGCAAAGAAATTTGCATCTCTTCAGATTAGAGCATTCAAAATCTAAACGTGAAATGAATTTCTTTGTAGCTTCTTGTAGATTCTGAAATCAATGTTATTCACAGTCCATGTATAGCTACATAGACCACACACAATGTTGTGTGAAGATGTAGAGTCTACATGTAGGTGAAAGATGGTTTAATCACAGTCCATGTATAGCTACGTAGACCACATACAAATGGTGTTTGAAGACGTGGAGTCTACATGTAGGTGATAGTAGAATTCAGAAAAGAAATGTGATGTTTTGTTTGAGGGAGGGTTTGTTGGTGTCAAACAAAACACACTTGTGTTTCTTATGTTTGTTGACATCAGCAATCCAACTGTCAAGGCTGTCAATCCATAGCATCTGCTTCTTGGCATGTAGTTTCTCTCTTTTGGATATATAAACAACCCATGAAGGCTGGCTGTGTATGGTCATTTCTTCATCAAGCCTCTCTTAATGTCACATAGATTAACTAGCAGTCAGCTTTTTGGTAGCTAAAGCCAACATTTTGGTCATTTTTCCTTTCAAGCATGCCTCACACCTGTTGCACAGTGCAGCATCTTTTTCACTCCATCCTTCAATCTTATATCCATTCTTCACCAACTTGCTGAGCTTTTGAATGATGCATGTCCAAGCCTTTCGTGCCAGACGGTGGATCCAGCAATCTGATTGATTTCCGCCACATTTACATGCTCTTCCCTTGAAGCTTTGCATTTCAAACATAATAAGTTTTCAGGGTTCACGTTTGCTCTTGCCACCTCTTGATCATCTATGAATATTCGACATGTCTCATCCTTGAATAAAGCTTCAACTCCCATTCTATTCAATTTGATGACTGAGATCAGATTTTTTTTAAGTCTTGGCACATGTAACACGTCCATTAGTCTTCCTTTCAAAGTGGGGTTCAGGGTGATTAGAACTTCCCTCAAATTAAATTTACAATCTCTTACCCCCTTGGTGGAATCCAAGGGTAAATAATCATCTACTACCCATTATCGATCTTGTTGTCAGGGTACTCGTCATCTGGTTCCATTCTATCATATGCACTGGTCTGTCTTCCCATGTTCTTTTCTAAATCATCAAAATGATTATACTCAAGATAGGAAAGTAAGAGATTCAGATCTGTATTTGAATTTCCTTGATGACCATGACTCTGAAGGTTTTGATGTTCATCTAGATTCTGAGGTAGTAATGCAGGCTTTGATTTTGCAGTCTTGAACATTTCTCCTACCCCATACAATTCACTATCATATCTGTTCTAGGAGATGCAATGCCTCCTTTGTCATTTCTTGCCTCTATAGTTTTCTCACAATCTGAAACATATCCAGGTAGTTCATTATCCCAATGGAATATTTTGACTGGCACCACTTGGATTTCTTTGAATAATTCTTGTATACCAAACAGTTCATGATCAAAGACATCAAATGTAGTATATCTAGCATCCTCCCTACTCTCATAATCTGTTGGGTCTAGATTCATGGATTTGACTCTGGGGAGATAATCATCAAGGCTTGTCCATACTATTTCATGCACCTCTGCATGGTTCAGGCTGCTAGCATTCAAGCCAATGATCTTGGAGTTTAGATCCACTTAGGATCTGAATTTTTCACATTGTTCACAGTGCATTGTGTATTCACATCCAGGAAGACACGAAATTAGCGGTGCCAACAAACCTTTCGCTGCTAGGTCCGCGTAAACGCCTTCAAAGCGGAATAGGTACCTGTGAAGCAAATAGCTCCCGGAGGGTTGTGTAATTAAGGTGCAAATAAATGTCTGGCGAAAGTTGGAAGCATGACAATGATGGAAGGCACCACCAGGCTCCTGAAAGGCCTGTTCTTTGTGCGAATAATTGTGGGTTTTTTGGGAGTAAGGATGCAATGAACTTGTGCTTAAAGTGTTACACATCAAATTCTATCATTAGGCGAGAGAACACCTTCACTGGAATGAGTTTTGAGGGAACTGCCACGACGTTAGAAACACCAAACTCCAAATTGACATCCTCCCGACCGGTTGATTTACTGAGGGAAGGTAGAGACGTAGCTACAGTTGTATTTACTGAGATTGTTGACATTGGAAAACCTGCCGCTGGGGTTTCTACAGAAGCTACCACATCTCATGATCCTAGTCGCTGTTTTTCCTGTAGCAAACTCGTTCCATTGTATGGGTTAATTAAATGCCGATGCGGAAATGTATTTTTCTCATTGCACCTATACGCTGAAACGCATCAATGTACAACTAATTACAAAGTGATTGGGCGCGATGCCATCACAAAGGCAAATCCTGTAGTCAAGGCTAAAAAGTTAGAGAGAATTTGGATGATTGACAGTTGAATATTGCTTAAACAACTTCCTTATTCTGTTGAGTCCTGAGCAATATCTATAGCGGAAATTTTTAGTCACAGATTACCGTATCTCCTCATTGCATTGAAGATTTCAGGTCACGAGTGTTAAGAACAATAATGTGCGCATTCACACATGACTAAATAACTAGTTAAAGTAGAGGTCCCAAACGTCACATGACGGTTAGACCACTTCGCACTCTTTATGTATGTGCAGTTCGCTCTTCTCTCATTAATCAGTTAATAAGAATGTAATTAGTTACATCTGTGTCGCTCACTCTCTCTCTCTCTCTCCGCTATGCTATCTCTCTTTTCTGTGCGATGCTACATGAATTCTCTGAAGGTATAAATTGTTTGATCTCAATATATGTTTCTTATACCTCCTAGTGAAGCTTAGCAAAATCAAATCTGATGTGTGAGTAATGGGCCTTGGAAATTAGATAGCAACATCCGTGCAGATTTGTGACGCGCTTGCTATTATACTCTAGTTTATAAACTAGCTTGAGAGAGAGGCGGGGTATCTTTCTTCTCTTGTGATCTTAAATCTCATTCACTCAAGGTCCATAAGTTGGTTCTTTTGGGAGATTGCTTTGGAATGTGCCATTTTCCACACTCCCTATGATCATGTGTATAACAAGGTATCTATGTAGTGTC
This sequence comes from Diphasiastrum complanatum, assembly GCA_029204225.1. Taxonomy (NCBI): domain Eukaryota; kingdom Viridiplantae; phylum Streptophyta; class Lycopodiopsida; order Lycopodiales; family Lycopodiaceae; genus Diphasiastrum; species Diphasiastrum complanatum. Next base: position 24,907,621 of record CM055112.1, read on the forward strand.
CATGGCAAGTAAAAAAACATTCTCAATGCATGATCGATCCTATATGTGACTTCCTCTTGAAATATACCTTCTCCAATAGTTATTGAGTCATGAGAGGTGGCTTCTATTGATTGAAGTCGGCAAAGGAGGCCTGGGACACATTAGCCTCAACATATGAGACTAAAAGAGTCACTAATCGTTTGAGTAGTTTGTTGTGGTTGAATCTATGGTGAGTGATGAAGAAGCAGTCATGATGCTTCTTAAGTGGCTTCCAGAGTCATTTGATCACTCGACATCAATATTTGGTAGTGTTACTCAATAGATGGATCTGCAGTCCATTAGTGTGATTCTTCTTCAGGAGGAGTTGCATCACAAGTCTGGTGATGTACAACATGCCCTCTTTACATGTGGCAAGCAGAAATTTCACAAGAAGAAACCGAGTTATAGTAACGCTAGAGAAAATTCGAGAAGTATTGAATCTTTAGATAGGCAATATAACCAGATCATGAAGAAAAGTTTAAGGTGTTATTGTTGCAATGCGAAAGGCCATCGAGCATTTAATTGCAGGAAACGTGCAGCTAACCTACTGAAAATGCAGAAGATCTTGATGACAATGAACTTGTAAATAAACAATCAACAAATAATGCTACTACTAAAGAATACACAATAGACTATTTTAATTAGTTGGTATGATTAATATGATAATAAGCCTAATTATACATTAAATGTAAACAACTAATGTGTTGATCTGTAGACACAACAAAATATATCTAGTTATTTTGTGAGTCGCAAAACGTTTTGGCTCTTCATGTAGCCCGTCCGATCTCATCTATGTAGAGTTCAAGATAGTAGGATTTTCCATTTCTTTCTCCTTGGAACTTGGTCACAAGTGATAAGAACAATAATGTGCGCATTCACACATGAGTAAATAACTAGCTATAGTGAGAGGTCCCAACGTCACATGACGGTTCGACCACTTCACTCTCTCTATGTATGGGCAATTTGCTCTTCTCTCGTTAATCAGTTAATAAGAATGTAGTTAGATCTTTCTCACTCTCTCTCCCTCTCTCCACTATGCTATCTCTCTCGAGTCTGTGCACTGCTACATGAATATTCTTACATACATCAACAAGGGTATAAATTGTCTGATCTCAATATATGTTTCTTGTACCTCCTCATAACTGAAGCCTATCAAAATCAAAAATGATGTGTGGGTAATGAGCTTCGGAAATTAGATAGCAACATTCGTGCAGATTTGCGACTCGCTTGTTATGATACTCTAGTTTATAAATCAGCCTTAATCTATATTCATTTAATTCGAGTATAAGAGTGCATGGATTTCGTAGCCATATGTCACTATGTTGTGTTTGAGCGAAAGTACGTATACGCTCATATCGAACAAACTTGCACAATATAGAGTTGAGTGTACGGTCATAGACTCTACTTAGTCTTTCTATTGAATGGCGAGATAAAGGAGTACCAATTTCTTGTACTTATATTTTTGGAGAAAGCTAAGTTTTGGATTAATCTATGCAATATTTATTGAATGATTTGACCTTTGAAATACATAACAAGGAAGGCTGCATGCAAGATCTTTTGCTCACATTTTTTTAGTAGGTACTATTTTACTACCCACCGAATTTGCGAATTACTATGTGCCAGTGAAGAATTCAAGTGGGTGTGGTCTAATGTTGAGGATCACAAAGAACATTGTTATTCAATATTAGTAACATTGGCATAGTCCTTTCGAGAGAGAGAGAGAGAGAGAGAGAGAGAGAGAGAGAGAGAGAGAGAGAGAGAGAGAGAGAGAGAGAGAGAGAGAGAGAGAGAGAGAGAGAGAGAGAGAGAGAGAGAGAGAGAGAGAGAGAGAGAGAGAGAGAGAGAGAGAGAGAGAGAGATTATCTTTCTTCTCTTGTTTAAGTGTAGGAAACGTGTACCTGCTGACCTATTGAAAATGGAGAAGATATTGATGAAGATGGACTTGCAAATAAACAATCAACAAATATTGCTACTGCTAAATAATACACAAAAGACTATTTTAATTAGTTTCTATGATTAAAATGATAATAAGCGTAAATATACATTAAGGACGAATGTAATGTATACAACTAATGTGTTGATGTGTGAACACCACAAAATATATCTAGTTATTCTGTGAGTCCCAAAACGATTTGACTCTTCATGTAGCACGTCGGTCTCATCTATGTAGAGTCTCTGCTCATTCGTTGGCAACATCACTAATAAAGTGTATAGTTAAGAAACTACTTGTTGTCTCTCTCCCTCTAATGTGTCTCTCATTCTGCTGCTGCTCATTTTATCAGAAATCATTATTTAGGAAGAAAATACAACGATGCAACAACCTATCTATGGCATACACATATCAGTGGGAATCTTCATAAATTGAAAGAACATAATTTCTAGTCGTGTTGCAACCATGAAGCTCATGTGTGGCTGCAATTAAGTGCCAAAACAATTAAAGTTCAATACGATAGGATTTTCCATCTCTTTCTCCTTGGAACTATGACAAGCGAACTATGACGAGAGAGAGAGAGAGAGAGAGAGAGAGAGAGAGAGAGAGAGAGAGAGAGAGAGAGAGAGAGAGAGAGAGAGAGAGAGAGAGAGAGAGAGAGAGAGAGCGCTGTTATATTAAAATTGAGAAAGAACCATCATAAGTATGTTAAAGGTCCCGTTTGGTATTTGTACTAAAACGTGTAAACTTCTATGATTTTGTATCGATGCCTGATGATTTTTTTATGGCAACAATGTTTGCGAAAAACTTTTCTTTCAACCTAACACAAAACCTATTAAAATAAAAATTGTAGGCTTTCATGGGCCAAAACCCTACAATTCTATATGGCGAAGGCTCAATTTTATTTTTTCATGAAGGCTCAAAGTTTTATACAAACCCTTAAAATATATCTAGTTATCCTTTTTACATAGGATTTCAATCGATTCAAACTTTGGGTCATTGTTTGGAAAATCTGGCAACAATAATAATGGAATCGATATCTTTCTCCAAAACCTGACTTTGTAAAAATCTTCTTGGAAGTTGACTTTGAAAATATCGGCTATTTTTTTGAAATGTAGAAAAAATTTTGTTTATTGTTTTCAAATCCAAGAAATTCTTGTGGAGTAGAGTATGCAACATTTTATATAAAGCTTATGTTGCATAGCTATATTAAGTCAATAGAATTCGTTATCAATGTAAACTTGTAATATTTTACCAACGAGCTTCATAATACAAGATCTCGAAAAAATCAACTTCTTCTAGAAAATGCAATAAATCAGGGTGATGCAATAATAAATTTCAAAAATTATGTTAAGTTTGTACATTTTGATATGTATTAGAATTTCATAATGATTAAGAAATACTTGTGTGATTTTTGTATTTAAAAGAAGCAAAATGCCAAGAACTTTGTTAAAACTTTATTATGGGCCACTGAAAGAATGTATCAAATCTTGGAGCCAAATTAATTATTTTTAAAATGTTAAATAAAACAAGAATGATGTGGCATACCACAAAGGCCTTCCCAATAATGTGGTGTTTTAATATTTGTTAATATTTGACATCATTATCTAACTTTACACTGTTGTTTAGTGATTGAAATGTTTTTGTTTTTCATTTTGGATTTCAATATTGACTATTTTGTGATTTGAATAATGTTAATCTTGACTTAATTCAACATTTATAATTTCACTACTGACTATATAATATGAATGATATTAGCTTCTCAACAATTGTAGTCTTCATTTCGCAATAATAATTACTATCTTTATATTTAAGTATGTTCCATGTCACAATCTCACAATTTATAATCATAAAATTATTCGCAATCTTGCAATTAGTTTTCACAAAAGTAATGACAAATTTAATTATTAAGTATTTGTAGTTTTATAGCTCACTATAAAAAATTTAGATTAATGTTCATAATAGTCATTGTAAATTATATGATGTAATATTTACAATTTCATGATGCACATTCGCTTTCAGAAAATTAATATTCTTCATGATGTGATGAAAATAGTCATAAATTTTGTAGTTTTCGATTTCACAACTAAATGCACAAGAATAGATACAATTTGTGCAATTACAAATAACGTGATTCAGTATTCACTAATGTCATAATTTGATATAATCTATAAAATTTATATTCAATATCAAGAAAAGTCAGGATTTATTATTTATGATTTAAATTTCATAACTTGGGTAATTAGAAAAAGTCGTTGTTCATTATTTACAATTGCACTATAAAAAATGTCAAGATTTAGTATCCATAGTTTGACAATCTACAAAAGTCATGATTGACTACTCACATATTGACAAAGGCAAATCACAATAATGGTATTCGTCATTTAAATATACTTGTAATTTTATAATCATTTTTCATAATGATGATGGCCACAGTTAACATATAGATGATTGACAATGAACATTCATAGTCAAAGTTTTCAAACTTTTTCAAAGAATTATGATCAATATTCAGAATATCACAATAAGTATTCACAGCTTCACGACCAATATTCACAATTTTACGATCAGTATTCACAGTTTCATGACAAGCTCTGCCAACAAATAATAAACCATGAAAAAGGAGTGTTTTAACAACAGTATGTTGAGAACGTATTTCTTAAGTGCTTCTAGCTCAATGAGGGTCGAATTACGTAATGTCAAAATCAAGTGTCTTGGATACCGTCTGAGAAAGGGAAATAGGGGGGGGGGTTACCCATGTAGCATTAAAAGTAGATAGCAAAGGAGGACTAATTTCAATCCCGAGGACTTCAACTATCAAAATATGTTGTGAAACTGTGGTAATGACCATGTGAACATTATGAGGTACCTACCTTTAACAAGTCTACATACACTTGACGAATTTCATCTTATTCTAGAAGATTGTTATGGATGCCATCAAGATTGACCTAAATTTATTTGCATGGAAATCAAACTGTGAAAAGAAATGTTGTGAGAAGTAGATGTCAACCTCAATGCTTGGAGTATCAACGGGTACAATGTCATACATTGTAGTGGAACACCGCATAGACATTCTGAAACTCTATTTTTTTTAACAAAACTCTGCAAATTTTATTAAGAAAACCCTTAATACAATAAAAAAACACCAAATTAACAGTAACAAGAAAATATACATACTGCCCAAAAGAATTTAAACTAAAAAAGTTGAAAAATAAAAATAGGCTAAATCATGTTTTCTATTCAAAAATTTTGAAAAAAAATTGAAGTGCACATTCCAAAAAGCCTCAATGCTTTTTTTCTAAAATGCGTTCTGGAACAAGGCCTTGCAATTATTGTGTACATCTATAACTACACAAGTTTGATGATGAAATGGATCAAGTTTGTGTGTGAGATGAAGATTCTTTTGATGCTCATACATTGCACTCAAGGCATCAATATTTTATAGGCCTCTTGTACCTGCACGATCAACAATTGCAACTTCACTAATCACGTGCTTCATTGGTCTCAAAAGAATTATTGAGGGCTCCAATCTTAAGGGGCCAATGAGAGACTTTAGGTCTGCCACATGGTCACCCCAACTGAGGGCTAAAGTGTGAAGAATTGAAAAAGATTATCTATGTTAGATATAGGGGTCTTATGTTTTTTACATCAAGCATCTAGGTGTAGGATGTTGATAGGAATAAATTTGGCATAGATGGCAAATTATGCATTTCCACTTGTAACGCCACTATTCAGCCAAAATAGAGTAAGAGGCTAAACACTTGCTAATTAGAGTGTAGACAGGTGTAAAGTTTTTGTTTGATGAATTCCAAGAGGTCCAATAGGATATAGAGGTGGAACCTTGTGAGGTCCAATAGGAAATTGAGGTGTGCTTGAATATAGTCCAATAGAATTAAGAGGTGCATAGATCAATGATTCAATAGGATCTAGAAGTGACAAAATGTGGTCCAATCATAGTTAAGCATAGTGGTAGCTCGTGGACCTACTAGTATCATTGTACTCCTCATTTTGAAGTTAATTGATTTGGTGATTTCATGGAGTTTGTGAGTTACTGGATTTCTAGCTTTCTCTCTCTACCCGAGAGCTCATGATGCATTTTCTCTCTCTACCCGAGGAGAGCAGCTTGTTTTTACTTAGATTATTTTTTGAATACTTCCCACACGTGTGAGTGAGAGTTGGAAGTGATTGAATGCATGTAGTAGTGTGTTTTTGCCATAGGATTCAAGATTGATCTTGAATCTCAATCTAGTCTTGATCTTGGTGCATCTACACACCTTAGGAGATCACAAGTACATGTAGTGGACAGTCCACACGTGTGAAATTTAACATTTTATCAGAGCCTACCTAAGGTTACCATGCATTTCGATCCATCTAAGTGAAAAAAATTTCATCAATCTTGAGCTAGAAGTTGTCAAGGCGCATTTTCCTAGCTATCTTGTTCAATTTTGGATCAAAAGAGATCAAAAGGACATTGATTGGGTCTGACCTGGTACTGTACGGAATTAGGTGCTCAGACACGTGTGAGGAACATCCAACTTCCGTTTGGAAGTTCTCTCTCATGTTTGATCCATTTATCTTGCTTGATAACTTGTTTTGAAGCTATTTTTGTCTAGTTTCTGTTGCAATCAGTTTCATTCCATTTGGTTGAGCCAATCAAAAGGTAGGGCACCTAGACCTGGGTGGACACATTTGGTTTGGTCAAGAGATTGCTTGGTTGATCCAAAATCACAGTTGTATGCTTGCCAATCTCATCTATATGTGATCTAGGCACTGTTTTCAGATCTTAGCCATTTTGTTTCATGCAATATCATTGTATTTGAGTCAAATTTGGTTTCTTAGTGTATTTCACACGTGCTAAGAGTGTTAGATCCTAACTTTGCCTATACTCCATCAATTGATGTGAAATAGATCTTGTTTTAGAGAGATTTGTGTAACTAGTGAGAATCGATTCACAAATTGTTGTAAAATCTTTCATAGGAGGAGATAGTACTCAATTATTGGATCCTATTGAAAGTGTGTAACAACATTTATTGTTCATCATTTGAGTTTTCTTCACTTCAAATGTCTTCAATGGGTTCATCCTTGTTGGAACCAAGTGAAAGATTGACCACTTCAAATTATTCAATTTGGAAAATGAGGATGGAGTCCATCTTGATCCTTCAAGACATGATGGACATAGTTCTTGGCCTTGAAGAAGAACCACAAGTTCTTCAAGAGGTTCAAAAATACAAAAAGAGAGCTAGGATGGCTCTCCACTACATTAAGATGAATGTCTCTAATGAGATATTGAGGGAGATAGGTACTTGTACAACAGCCAAAGAAGCTTGGGATTGTCTCAAGACTATCTATGAGGCTAAGAATACCTCTAGGCTTCTCACTCTTAGGAGTCAAATCTTTCAAAGTAGCCAAAAGAGTGATGAGAGTGCATCTAGTTATGTTTTGAGAGTAAAAGATATTCATAGAGAGCTTGCTTGCATTAGGATCTAGATTTGGTGGCATCTATAAACTAGATCCAAATGAGTATGTGAATGCTTTTAATGTTGCTCTTGTGAACAAGCTCTCTATGGAGGAATTATGGCATAGGAGGTTGGGACATCCCAACTACAAATCCATGCTCTCTATGATCAAAGAATCCAAAGCTATTGGCTTGCCAAAGTCATTCTCCAAGAAGATCAAGCCTTGTGAGGCTTGTGCTATTGCTAAATCTCACAAAAAGCCATTTACAAGATCTTCTATCAAAAGCAAGCATCCTTTGGAGTTAATCCACTCGGATGTGCATTTCTCATCAACTACAAGAAAGGGAGGAGCCACTTGTTTTGTTACTTTCATTGATGATTACACAAGATTCACTTGGATATATCTTCTTGCTTCAAAATCTATGATGTTTGATCATTTCCTTATTTTCAAAGCTTATGTAGAGAAGCAATTCTCATTCAAGATTGAAGCTCTTAAAAGTGATGGAGGTGGTGAATATATCTCCAATAAATTTCAAGTTTTTTGTGAGCTTGAAGGCATTAAAAGAGAGTTTTCTTGTGCCTACTCTCCATCTCAAAATGGAGTGGCCGAGAGAAAGAATAGATCTCTATGTGAATGTGCAAAATCTATGAGAATTGAGGCATCTTTGCCCAAAGATTTATGGGGAGAAGCCATTAATTGTGCAAATTATCTTTGCAATAGGCTCCCACATATAGCTCTTGGAGGAAAGTCACCATATGAAATCTTATTTTTGAAGAAGCCTAAGGTTGATCACCTTAGAGTTTTTGGATGCTTATGCTTTGTCCATATTCCCTTGGAAACAAGGAAGAAGGAAGATCCTAGTGCATGCAAAGGGATCATGGTTGGATACTCATCCACCAAGAAGGCCTATAGAGTCTTTATACTCTCTACTTCTCAAGTTATTGAAAGTAGAGATGTTGTCTTTCATGAAGATCAACACTCATCATTTGAAGAGGCCGAGATCAAGAAATCTATGGATGCATCATCAATTATTGATTTTGAAGACAATCATGATGTGATGGGGTCGAGATTTGAAGAAGACTCTCCTCGGATTTTTTCACCAAGAAGATCCATGAGAGATAGATCCGAGCCTAAGAGGCTCTCATATGTTGACAAAGGCAAACAAGTGGATCTTGATTCCACTAATTATGTTTTTTATGTCTCTCATTGAGGTGTGCTTGAATATAGTCCAATAGAATAAAGAGGTGCATAGATCAATGATCCAATAGGATCTAGAGGTGACAAAATGTGGTCCAATCATAGTTAAGCATAGTGGTAGCTCGTGGACCTACTAGTATCATTGTACTCCTCATTTTGAAGTTAATTGATTTGGTGATTTCATGGAGTTTGTGAGTTATTGGATTTCTAGCTTTCTCTCTCTACTCGAGAGCTCATGATGCATTTTCTCTCTCTACCCGAGGAGAGCAGCTTGTTTTTACTTAGATTATTTTTTGAATACTTCCCACACATGTGAGTGAGAGTTGGAAGTGATTGAATGCATGTAGAAGTGTGTTTTTGCCATAGGATTCAAGATTGATCTTGAATCTCAATCTAGCCTTGATCTTGGTGCATCTACACACCTTAGGAGATCACAAGTACATGTAGTGGACAGTCCACACGTGTGAAATTTAACATAAAGACTATTTTCATTAGTTGCTACTACTGAAGAATACACAAAAGACTATTTTCATTAGTTTCTATGATTAATATGATCATAAGCTTAAATATACATTGAGGAATGTAAACAACTAATGTCTTGATCTGTGAACACCATAGAATATATCTAGTTATTCTGTGTGTAGCTTGTCCAATCTCATCTATGTAGAGTTCAAGACGATAGGATTTTCCATCTCTTTCTCCTTGGAACATGGTCACAAGTGATAGGGACAATAATGTGCGCATTCACACATGACTAAATAACTAGTTAAAGTGAGAGGTCCCAAAATCGACGACTCATGATTTTTTGATGGCAACAGTGTTTGCGAAAAACTTTTCTTTCAATCTAACACAAAACTTAATATAATAAAAATTGTAGGCTTTCATGGGCAAAAAGCCTACAATTCTATATGGTGAAGGATCAATTTTTTTTTCATGAAGGCTCAAATTTATATATGAACCCTTAAAATATATCTAGTTATCCTTTTCACGTAGGATTTCAGTTGATTCAAACTTTGGGTCATTGTTTGGAAAATCCGGCAAGAATACAAATGGAATCGATTGTCTTTCTCCAAAAACTAACTTTGTAAAAAACTTTTTGGAAGTTGACTTTTAAAATATCGGCTATTTTTTCGAAATCTAGAAAAAATTTTGTTTATTGTTTTCAAATCCATCAAATTCTTGTGTAGTAGAGTATGTAACTTTTCATATAAAGCTTATGTTGCATAACTTTATTAAGTCAATAGAATTCGTTATTAATGTAAACTTATAATATTTTACCGACGAGTTCATAATACAAGATTTTGAAAAAATCAACTTCTTCTAGAAAACGCAATAAATTAGGGTGATGCAATAATCAATTTTAAAAATTATGTTAAGTTTGTACATTTTGATATCGATTAGAATTTAATAAGGATTAAGAAATACTTGTGTGATTTTTGTATTTAAAAGAAGTAAAATGCCAAGAACTTTGTTAAAACTCTATTATGGGCCATTGAAAGAATGTATCAAATCTTGGAGCCAAACTAATTATTTTTAGAATGTTAAATAAAACAAGAATGATGCGGCACATCACAAAGGCCTTGCCATTAATGTGTTGTTTTAATATTTATTAATATTTGACATGATAAATGACCATCAGTAACAATGCATAAATGTCATTTTCTAGCTTTACATTGTCGTTTAGTAATTGAAATGTTTTTTTTTTTCTCGTTTTGGACTTGAATATTGACTATTTTGTGATTTGAATAATGTCAATCTTGACTTAATTCAACATTTATAATTTCACTACTGACTATATAATATGAATGATATTAGATTTTCAACAATTGTAGTCTTCATTTCACAATAATAATAATTATCTTTATATTTGAGTATGTTCCATGTCACAATCTCACAATCTATAATCATAAAATTATTCACAATATTGCAATTAGTTTTCACAAAAGTAATGACAAATTTAATTATTAAGTATTTGTAGTTTTATAGCTCACTATAAAACATCTAGATTAATGTTCATAATAGTCATTGTAAATTATATGATGTAATATTTACAATTTCATGACGCACATTCACTTTCAGAGAATTAATATTCTTCATGATGTGATGAAAATAGTCATAAATTTTGTAGTTTTCGATTTCACAACTAAATGCACAAGAATAGATACAATTTGTGCAATTACAAATAACGTGATTCAGTATTCACTAATGTCATAATTTGATATAATCTATATAATTTATATTCAATATCAAGAAAAGTCAGGATTTATTATTTATGATTTAAATTTCATAACTTGGGTAATTAGAAAAAGTCGTTGTTCATTATTTACAATTGCACTATAAAAAATGTCAAGATTCAGTATCCATAGTTTGACAATCTACAAAAGTCATGATTGACTACTCACAATTTTGCAATTTAATATTGACAAAGGTAGTTCACAATAATGGTATTCATCATTTAAATATACTTGTAATTTTATAATCATTTTTCATAATGATGATGTTCACAATTAACATATAGATGATTGACAATGAACATTCATAGTCAAAGTTATCAAACTTTTTCAAAGAATTATGATCAATATTCAGAATATCACAATAAGTACTCACAACTTCACAACCAATATTCATAATTTTATGATCAGTATTCACAGTTTCATGACAAGCTCTGCCAGCAAATAATAAACCATGAGAAAGGAGTGTTTTAACAAAAGTATGTTGAGAACGTATTTCTTAAGTGCTTCTAGCTCAATGAGGGTCAAATTACGTAATGCCAAACTAAAGTGGGTTGGATACCAGCAGAGAGAAAGAGAGAGAGAGGGGGCCAGAGGGGGGGGGGGGGGGGGGGGTGGTTTGCCCATGTAGCATTTGAAGTAGATACCAAAGTAGGACTAATTTCAACCCCGAGGACTTCAACTATCAGAATATCATGTGAAACTATGGTAATGACCATGTAAATGTTCTGACGTGCCTTCCTTTAACAACTCTACATACACTTGACGAATTTCATCTTATTCTAGAAGATTGTACTTTGTAAAAAACTTCTTGGGAGATGACTTTTAAAATATAGGCTATTTCTTTGAAATGTAGAAAACATTTTCTTTATTGTTTTCAAATCCAAGAAATTCTTGTGTAGTAGAATATGTAACATTTCATATAAAGCTTATGTTGCATAGTTTTATTAAGTCAATAGAATTCGTTATTAATGTAAACTTGTAATATTTTACCAACCAGCTTCACAATACAAGATCTCAAAAAAATCAACTTCTTCTAGAAAACGCAATAAATTAGGGTGATGCAATAATCAATATCAAAAATTATGTTAAGTTTGTACTTTTTGATATGATTTTTAATAATGATTAAGAAATACTTGTGTCATTTTTGTATTTAAAAAAAGTAAAATGCCTTGCACTTTGTTAAAACTTTATTATGGGCCACTGAAAGAATGTATCAAATCTTGGAGCCAAACTAATTATTTTTAAAATGTTAAATAAAACAAGAATGATGAGGCATACCACAAAGGCCTTGTCATTAATGTGGTGTTTTAATATTTGTTAATATTTGACATGATAGATGACCATCAGTAACAATACATAAACATCATTTTCAAACTTTACATTGTTGTTTAGTAATTGAAATGTTTTTTTTTTCTCGTTTTGGACTTGAATATTGACTATTTTGTGATTTGAATAATGTCAATCTCGACTTAAGTCAACATTTATATTTTCACTACTGACTATATAATATGAATGATATTAGATTTTCAACAATTGTAGTCTTCATTTTACAATAATAATTATTATCTTTATATTTGAGTATGTTCCATGTCACAATCTCACAATCTCTAATCATAAAATTATTCACAATCTTGCAATTAGTTTTCACAAAAGTAATGACAAATTTTATTATTAAGTATTTGATGTTTTATAGCTCACCATAAAAATTTTAGATTAATGTTCATGATAGTCATCGTAAATTATATGATGAATATTTACGATTTCATGATGCAGATTCACTTTCAGAAAATCAATATTATAATTTATTGTTCATGATTTGATAAAAATAGTCTTAAATTTTGTAGTTTTCGATCACAACTAAATGCATTACAAATATCGTGATTCAATATTCACTATTTACATAATTTGATATAATCTATAAAATTTATACTCAATATCAAGAAAAGTCATGATTTATAATTTATGATTTAAATTTTACAATTTGGGTAATCGGAAAAATCATTGTTCATTATTTACAATTGCACTATAAAACATGTCAAGATTCAGTATCCATAGTTTGACAATCTACAAAAGTCATGATTGACTACTCACAATTTTGCAATTTAATATTGACAAAGGCAGTTCACAATAATGGTATTCATCATTTAAATATACTTGTAATTTTATAATCATTTTTCATAATGACGATGTTCACAATTAACAGATAGATGATTGACAATGAACATTCATAGTCAAAGTTTTTAAACTTTTTCAAAGAATTATGATCAATATTCAGAATATCACAATAAGTATTCACAACTTCACGACCAATATTCACAATTTTGCGATCAGTATTCACAATTTTGTGACAAGCTCTGCCAACAAATAATAAACCATGAGAAAGGAGTGTTTTAACAATAGTATGTTGAGAATGTATGTCTTAAATGCTTCTAGGTCATTGAGGGTCGAATTACTTAATGTCAAAGTAAAGTGGGTTGGATACCGTCTAAGAAAAAGAGATAGACGGGGAGGGGGGGAGGGTTAACCCATGTAGCATTTGAAGTAGATACCAAAGGAGGACTAATTTCAACCCCAAGGACGTCAACTATCAAAATATAATGTGAAACTGTGGTAATGACCATGTGAACATTATGAGGTACCTTCCTTTAACAACTCTACATACACTTGACGAATTTCATCTTATTCTAAAAGATTGTTGTACATCTATAACTACACAACTCTTCATTCTCCAAGAGAAAATGAATGACAAGCTCATGGAGATCCACCTCTATATACATCATTGCATTCAAGGCATCAATCTTTTATAGGCCTCTTGTACCTTCACGATCAACAATTGCAACCTCACTAATCACATGCTTCATTGCTCTCAAAATAATTATTGAGGGCTCCAATCTGCCACATGGTCACCCCAACTGAGGGCTAAAGACTATTTTCATTAGTTTGTAGTACTGATGAATACACAAAAGACTATTTTCATTCCATGCTATGATTAATATGATAATAAGCTTAAATATACATTAAGGAGGAGTGATTAATGTAAACAACTTATGTGGTGATCTGTGAACACCATAAAATATATCTAGTTATTTCGTGAGTCCCAAAACATTTTCACTCTTCATGTAGCCCGTCCAATCTCATCTATGTAGAGTTCAAGACGATAGGATTTTCCATTTCTTTCTCCTTGGAACTTGGTCACAAGTGATAAGAACAATAATGTGCACATTCACACATGACTAAATACTAGTTAAAGTGAGAGGTCCCAAACTTCACATGATGGTTCGACCACTTCACTCTCTCTTTGTATGGGTAGTTCGCTCTTCTCTCGTCAATCAGTTAATAAGAATGTAGTTACATCTCTATCACTCTCTCTCTCTCTCTCCGCTATGCTATCTCTCTCGAGTCTGTGCGCTGCTACATGAATTCTCTGAAATACATCAACAAGGTTATAAATTGTCTGATCTCAATATATGTTTCTTGTACCTCCTCGTAATTGAAGCCTAGCAAAATCAAAAGTGATGTGTGGGTAATGAGCCTTGGAAATTGGATAGCAACATTCGTGCAGAAGAGAGAGAGAGAGAGAGAGAGAGAGAGAGAGAGAGAGAGAGAGAGAGAGAGAGAGAGAGAGAGAGAGAGAGAGAGAGAGAGAGAGAGAGAGAAAGAGAGAGAGAGAGAGAGAGCTCTGTTATATTAAAATTTTCATATGTTAAAGGTCTTGTTTGATATTTGTACTAAAACGTACAAACTTCTATGATTTTGTATCGACGACTGATAACTTTTTGATGGCAACAGTGTTTGCGAAAAACTTTTCTTTCAACCTAATGTGAGAAATTGGCAAAAATCTAGCTTGGTATTTTTTATGATAGAAGTTTGTAAGTGAATCTCACATGTGTGGAGGATGTTCCCACGTGTGGAGAATTGTAAAGTAAATCAAAATGTTTGATATAGGGGTCTCATAGAATTTCATATTCAAGCATTTAGGTGTAGGATGTTGATAGGGTCAAATTTGGCATAGATGGCAAATTATCTATTTCCACTTGTAATGCCAATATTGAGCCAAAATAGAGCCAAACTTGTGCCAATTAGAGTGCAGACAAGTGTTATGCTTTGGTTTGATGAAGCTTAAGAGGTCCAATAGGATTTAGAGGTGGAACCTTGTGAGGTCCAATAGAAAATTGAGGTGTGCTTGAATATAGTCTAATAGAATTTAGAGGTGCATGGATCAATGGTCCAATAGGACTAAGAGGTGGCAAAGTGTGATCCAATCATAGTTAAGCATAGTGGTAGCTCATGAATCTATTAGTATCATTGTACTCCTCCTTTTGGGTCTAATTGATTTGGTGATTTCATGGATTTTGTGAGTTATTGGATTTCTAGCTTTCTCTCTCTACCCGAGAGCTCTTGATGCATTTTCTCTCTCTACCCAAGGAGAGCAGCTTGTTTTTACTTAGAATACTTTTGGAACACTTCCCACACGTGTGAGTGAGAGTTGGAAGTGATTGAATGCATGTAGTAGTGTGTTTTTGCCATAGAATCAAAGATAGATCTTGAATCTCAATCTAGTTTTGATCTTGGTGCATCTACACACCTTAGGAGATCACAAGTACATGTAGTGGACAATCCACACGTGTGAAATTCAACACCTAACACAAAGCCTATTAAAATAAAAATTGTAGGCTTTCATGGGCCAAAAGCCTACAATTCTATATGGCGAAGGCTCAATTTTTTTTTTCCTTGAAGGCTCAGATTTTTATACAAACCCTTAAAATATATCTAGTTATCCTTTTTACATAGGATTTCAATCAATTCAAACTTTGAGTCATTGTTTGAAAAATCTGGCAAGAGGAATGGAATCGATGTCTTTCTCTAAAAACTAACTTTTAAAAAAACTTCTTGGAAGTTGACTTTTAAAATATCGGCTATTTTTTTGAGATCTAGTAAATTTTTTGTTTATTGTTTTCAAATCCAAGAAATTCTTGTGTAGTAGAGTATGTAATCTTTCATATAAAGCTTATGTTGCATAGCTTTATTAAGTCAATAGAATTTGTTATTATTGTAAACTTGTAATATTTTACCAACGAGCTTCATAATAAAAGATTTCGAAAAAATCAAGTTCTAGAAAACACAATAAATTAGGATGATGCAATAATCAATATCAAAACTTATGTTGACTTTGTAAATTTTGATATGTATAAGAATCTAATAATGATTAAGAAATGCTTGTGTGATTTTTGTATTTAAAAGAAGTAAAATGCCAAGCACTTTGTTAAAACTTTATTATGAGGAACTAAAAGAATGTATCAAATCTTGGAGCCAAATTACATTTGGATGGAAATCAAACTGTGAAAAGAAATGTTGTGAGAAGTAGATGTCAACCTCAATGCTTGGAGTATCAAAGGGTACAATGTCATACATTGTAGTGGAACATCGCATGGACGTTCTGGAACACTAATTTTTAAAAAAAGACTCTGAAAATTTTATTAATAAGACTTTTAATACATTAAAAAACACATGATTAGCATTAACAAGAAAATATACATACTGCCTAAAAGAATTTATACTAAAAAAGTTAAAAAAAAAAAACGGGATAAATCATGTTTTATATTCAAAATTCTCGAAAAAAAAATTAAGTGCACATTCCAAAAAACCCCAATGCTTTTTTCAAAAATGCATTCCAGAACAAGGCCTTGCAATTATTGTGTACATCTATAACTACACAAGTTTGATGATGAAATGGATTATGTAGAGTTTTTGTGTGAGATGAAGATCCTTTTGATGCT
This sequence comes from Diphasiastrum complanatum, assembly GCA_029204225.1. Lineage (NCBI taxonomy): Eukaryota > Viridiplantae > Streptophyta > Lycopodiopsida > Lycopodiales > Lycopodiaceae > Diphasiastrum > Diphasiastrum complanatum. The sequence continues at coordinate 24,924,234 of CM055112.1, forward strand.
CATACATTGCACTCAAGGCATCAATCTTTTATAGGCCTCTTGTACCTGCACGATCAACAATTGCAACCTCACTAATCACGTGCTTCATTGCTCTCAAAATAATTATTGAGGGCTCCAATCTGCCACATGGTCACTCCAACTGAGGGCTAAAGACTATTTTCATTAGTTGGTACTAATGAAGAATACACAAAAGACTATTTTCATTCGATGCTATGATTAAAATGATAATAAGCTTAAATATACATTAAGGAGGAGTGATTAATATAAACAACTAATGTGTTGATTTGTGAACACCATAAAATATATCTAGTTATTCCGTGAGTCCCAAAACATTTTGATTTTTCATGTAGCCCGTCCAATCTCATCTATGTAGAGTTCAAGACGATAGAATTTTCCATCTCTTTCTCCTTGGAAGTTGGTCAAAAGAACAATAATGTGCGCATTCACACATGACTAAATACTAGTTAAAGTGAGAGGTCCCAAACTTCACATGACGGTTCGACCAATTCAATCTCGCTATGTATGGGCAATTTGCTCTTCTCTCGTCAATCAGTTAATAAGAATGTAGTTACATCTCTATCACTCATCTCTCTCTCTCTCCTCTATGCTATCTCTCTCGAGTCTGTGCGCTGCTACATGAATTCTCTGAAATACATCAAAAAGGGTATAAATTGTCTGATCTCAATATATGTTTCTTGTACCTTCTCATAATTGAAACCTAGCAAAATCAAAAATGATGTGTGGGTAATGAACCTTGGAAATATCAACATTCATGCAGAAGAGGGAGAGAGAGAGAGAGAGAGAGAGAGAGAGAGAGAGAGAGAGAGAGAGAGAGAGAGAGAGAGAGAGAGAGAGAGAGAGAGAGAGAGAGAGAGAGAGAGAGAGCACTATTATATTAAAATTGAGAATGAACCATCACAAGTAGGGTAAAGGTCCCGTTTGGTATTTGTACTAAAACGTACAAACTTCTATGATTTTGTATCGACGACTAATGATTTTTGGATGGCAACAGTGTTTGCGAAAAACTTTACTTTCAACCTAACACAAAACCTATTAAAATAAAAATTGTAGGCTTTCATGGGCCAAAAGCCTACAATTTTATATGGCGAAGGCTCAATTTTTTTTTTCTTTGAAGGCTCAAATTTTTATACAAACCCTTAAAGTATATCTAGTTATCCTTTTTACATAGGATTTCAATTCATTCAAGCTTTGGGTCATTGTTTGGAAAATCCCTCAAGAATAGTAATGGAATCGATGTCTTTCTCCAAAACTAACTTTCTAAAAAACTTCTTGGAAGTTGACTTTTAAAAAATTGGCTCTTTTTTGGAAATCTAAAAAAAAATTTGTTTATTGTTTTCAAATCCAAGAAATTCTTGTGTAGTAGAGTATGTAACCTTTCATATAAAGCTTATGTTGCATAGCTTTATTAAGTCAATATAATTTGTTATTAATGTAAACTTGTAATATTTTTCCAACGAGCTTCATAATACAAGATTTTGAAAAAATCAAGTTCTAGAAAACGCAATAAATTAGGGTGATGCAATAATCAATGTCAAAAATTATGTTAACTTTGTAAATTTTGATATTATGAGAATTTAATAAGAATTTGTAGAATTTGTAGTTACTATTCATGAAAGTCATTGTAAATTATATGATGAATATTTACGATTTCATGACGCACATTCACTTTCAGAAAATTAAGATTATAATTTATTGTTTATGATGTGATGAAACTAGTCATACATTTTGTAGTTTTCAATTTCACAACTAAATGCACAAGAATGGACACAATTTGTGCACTTACAAATATTGTGATTCAGTATTCACTAATTTCATAATTTGATATAATCTATAAAATTTATATTCAACATAGAAAAAAGTCACAATTTATTATTTATGATTTAAATTTAATAATTTAGGTAATTAGAAAAGTCGTTGTTCATTATTTACGATTGCACTATAAAAAATGTCAAGATTCAGTATCCATAGTTTGACAATATACAAAAGTCATGATTGACTACTCACAATTTTGCAATTTAATATTGACAAAGGCAGTTCACAATAATGGTATTCGTCATTTAAATATACTTGTAATTTTATAATCATTTTTCATAATGACGATGTTCACAATTAACAGATAGATGATTGACAATGAACATTCATAGTCAAAGTTTTTAAACTTTTTCAAAGAATTATGATCAATATTCAGAATATCACAATAAGTATTCACAACTTCACGACCAATATTCACAATTTTGCGATCAGTATTCACAATTTTGTGACAAGCTCTGCCAACAAATAATAAACAATGATCTGAGAAAGAGAGATAGAGGGTGCGATTGGGGGGGGGGAGTTGCCCAATTAGCATTTGAAGTAGATACCAAAGTAGGACTAATTTCAACCCCGAGGACTTCAACTATCAAAATATCATGTGAAACTGTGATAATGACCATGTGAACATTATGAGGTACCTTCCTTTAACAACTCTACATACACTTGATGAATTTCATCTTATTCTAGAAGATTGTTATGGATGCCATCAAGATTGACCTAAATTTCCTTGCTTGTGAAAAGAAATGTTGTGAGAAGTAGATGTCAATCTCAATGCTTGGAGTATCAAAGGGGTACAATGTCATACATTGTAGTGGAACACCGCATGGATGTCTGGAACACTATTTTTTTTTAAAAAACTCTGAAAATTTTATTAAGAAAAATCTTAATACATTAAAAACCACCTGACTAGCAGAAACAAGAAGATATACATACTGCCTAAAAGAATATATACTAAAAAAGTTTAAAAATAAAAACAGGATAAATCATGTGTTTTATTCAAAAATTTTGAAAAAAAAATTAAGTGGACATTCCAAAAAGTCCCAATGTTTTTTTCAAAAATGCGTTCCGGAACAAGGCCTTGCAATTATTGTGTACATCTATAACTACACAAGTTTGTGTGTGAGATGAAGATCCTTTTGATGCTCATACATTGCTCTCAAGGCATCAATCTTTCTTGTACTGCATGATCAACAATTGCAACCTCACTAATCACGTGTTTCATTGCTATCGAAAGAATTATTGAGGGCTCCAATCTCTTAAGGGACCAACGAGAGACTTTAGGTCTGCCATATGTTCACCCCAACTGAGGGCTAAAGACGTGGTGACGACAGCTATGAATGGCTGAAACCCTCAAACGCATAATTAGTTGTCAATTGTGATATGAGATGGAGCATAGCCGAAGGAATGCGTCGTCTATGATATCTGCTCACTGAGCCATTGCTAGAAGGTTTCAGTTCTCTCCTGCTCGCGATTTTGTGTTTTTGCCTTGTTGTGTATCTGTCGTGTCTTGAAAGCTATGGCTATAATGCACCTTTTGTCAATGCTTTGGTAAATATTAAGCATAAATCAAGTTGGAGTTCGTTTCCTTCAATTTTGTCTACTGTTGAAGATCTTGTTGCAATAAACCTTGCCCTTGTTCGCAATGCACTGTGTATTCACGTCCAGGAAGACACATAATTAGCGGTGCCAGCAAACCTTTCGTTGCTAGGTCCGCGTACATGCCTTCAAAGCGGAACAGGTACCTGTGAAGCAGATAGCTCTCGGAGGGTTGTGTAATTAAGGTGCAAATAAATGTCTGGAAAAAGTTGGAAGCATGACAATGATGGAAGGCACCACCAGGCAACTGAGAGGCCTGTTCTTTGTGTGAATAATTGTGGGTTTTTTTGGGAGTAAGGACACAATGAACTTGTGCTCAAAGTGTTACACATCAAATTCTGTCATCAGGCGAGATAGCAACTTCACTGGAATAAGTTCTGAGGGAACTGCCACGACGTTAGAAACACCAAACTCCGAATTGACATCATCCCGGCCGGTTGATTTACTGAGGGAAAATAGAGACGTAGCTACAGTTGTATCACATACTGAGCTTGCTGACATTAGAAAATCTGTCGTTGGTGTTTCGACAGAAGCTACTGCATCTCATGATCCTAGTCGCTGCTTTTCTTGTAGCAAACGTGCTCCATTGTATGGCTTAATTAAATGCCGATGCAGAAATTTATTTTGCTCATTGCACCGATACGCTGAAACGCATCAGTGTACAACTGATTACAAAGCGATTGGGCGCGATGCCATCGCAAAGGCAAATCCTGTAGTCAAGGCTAAAAAGTTAGAGATAATTTGAATGATTGACAGTTAAATATTGATTAAACAACAAATGTCACATGACGGTTCGACCACTTCACTCTCTCTATGTATGGGCAGTTTGTTGTTCTCTCGTTAATCAGTTAATAAGAATGTAGTTACATCTCTCTCTCTCTCTCTCTCTCTCTCTCTCTCTCTCTCTCTCTCTCTCTCTCTCTCTCTCTCTCTCTCTCTCTCTCTCTCTCTCCTCTATGCAATCTCTCTCGAGTCTGTGCGCTGCTACATGAATTCTCTGAAGGTATAAATTGTTTGATCTCAATATATGTTTCTTATACCACCTCATAATTGAATCTTAGCAAAATCAAACATGATGTGTGGTTAATGAGCCTTGGAAATTAGATAGCAACATCCGTGCTAGTTTATAAATTAGCCTTAATCTATTTTCAATTAAATCGAGTATTAGAGTGCATGGATTTCGTATCCATATGTCACTATGTTGTGCTTGAGGGAGAGTACCTATACGCCCATATCAAGCAAACTTTCACAATATAGAGTTGATTGTTCGGTCATAGAGTTAGTTAGTCTTTCTATTTAATGGAACTTACGTAGGAAGGGGCATACACTTGCATGATTCATCCTTGTATATATGAGGTAAGGGAGTACCAATCTCTTTTCCTTATATTTTAGAATAGTTTGAAGAAAGCTAAGTTTTGGATTAATGTATGCAATATTGATTGAATGATTTCACCTTTGAAATTTATAACAAGGCTGAAGGCAAGATCTTTTGCTCACTTTTTTTTAGTAGGTACTATTTTACTACCCACAGAATTTGTGAATTAGTACGTGCTGTGAAGAATTTAAGTGGGTGTCGTCTAATGTCGAGGCTCAGAAAGAATATTCTTATTCAATCTTAGTAAAAATAGCGGGGTATCTTTCTTCTCTTTTGCTCTTAAATGTCATTCACTCAAGGTTCATAAGTTGGTTCTTTTAGGAGATTGCTTCGGAATGTGCCATTTTCCACACTCCCTATGATCATGTGTATAACAAGGTATTTATGTGGTGTCCATGGCAAGTAAAAAGCATTCTCAATGCATGATCGATCCTATATGTGACTTCCTCTTGAAATATACCTTCTCCAATAGTTATTGAGTCATGAGAGGTGGCTTTGTTAGCGGATTTCAGAGAATCCCCAGATGCCGAGCCAAGTTGAAGACACATAGTATCTCTCACCCATGATCGAGGAGGTCTCAGAAGGAGGAGAGTAGAAAAAGCTGAGAGTATTATTTGTGCCTTAATCTATTTTCATTTAATTTGAATATAAGAGTGCATGGATTTCTATTCGCTCATATTGTGCAAACTTTCACAATATAGAGTTGATTGTTCGGTCATAGAGTAACTTAGTCTTTCTATTTCATCCTTGTATATATGAGGTAAGGGAGTACCAATTTCTTTTACTTATATTTTAGAATAGTTTGGAGAAAGCTATGTTTCAGATTAATGTATGCAATATTTATTGAATGATTTGACCTTTAAAATACATAACAAGGCTGAAGGCAAGAACTTTTGCTCACTTTTTTTTTAGTAGGTACTATTTTACTACCCACAGAATTTGTGAATTAGTATGTGCTTGTGAAGAATTCAAGTGGGGGTGGTCTAATGTTGAGGCTCACAAAGAACATTCTTATTCAATTTTGGTAAAAATGGGAAAGTTCTTTTGAGAGAGAGAGAGAGAGAGAGAGAGAGAGAGAGAGAGAGAGAGAGAGAGAGAGAGAGAGAGAGAGAGAGAGAGAGAGAGAGAGAGAGGCGGGGTATCTTTCTTCTCTTCTGCTCTTAAATCTCATTCACTCAAGGTTCATAAGTTGGTTCTTTTAGGAGATTGCCTTGGAATGTGTCATTTTCCACACTCCCTATGATCATGTGTATAACAAAGTATCTATGAGGTGTCCATGGCAAGTAAAAAGCATTCTCAATGCATGATCGATCCTATATGTGACTTCCTCTTGAAATATACCCTCTCAAATAGTTATTGAGTCATGTGAGGTGGCTTTGTTAGCAGATTTCAGAGAATCCCTAGATGCCGAGCCAAGCTGAAGACACAGAGTATCTCTCACCATGATCGAGGAGGTCTCAGAAGGAGGAGGGTAGAAGAATCTGAGAGCCGAGCATGAGAGCCGAGGATTACTAGCTAGGATGACAGTAATTTTCTATGTGAGCCTACATGGTGTATCCTGAGAGAAGGAACGACCATGTAGTAGCTAGTAATGTTTCATAGGCAATGTAAATAAGTGTATATCCCCTTAAATAATTCAGAGTGAGCCACCTTTTGATGGTGACCTCTAGTGGTAGGGCTATTTCCACATGTAATTTCTAAATTAGTGGAATTGCCACTTGGGCTCCACATGGGCAGCCCTCTTGCTTATTTAAGGCTTCCCTCTCTTGTGAGAGATCTTTTGATTGTATTGTCATTTCTTTTGATTGAATAAAGAAGATCTTCCACGAGTTCTTGCTTGTTCAAGGCTATCTTCTTGAGTGAGATTCCTATGAGCATGTTCTGATTTCTTTGTGTGATTGTGGATTGATTAAATTTCTTGCTTACTTTCTTGCTTTGTGGAATGTAGATGTGAATTAATTTTCTTGTTTTTTGATTTTGTAGTTTCAGCGTGCAGGTAAACTATAGAGGGTGAGATTGTGGATCTGATTTTGCATATTCACTAACAATCCTGTCCTTGATTGTTCTTGGGTATTCCAAGCATCAAAAAATGGGTGTTTCTTGATTCTTGGGCTGCTGGAATGCTATTAGGAAGTTAGCTTTCTTGATTCTTGTTTCTTGTTGAGTAGCTTAATCTTGTTATTGTATTATTCCCTGATTTCCTAAGATAGTTTGGTAGTTAGATTATAGATTTGCTCTCTGTCCAAAACGTTAATCTGTGCTTGAGCAAGGAATTGGTTGCATGGCCTGTAAATGCATGTAGCTGAGTGAACGTAACTATTTCATCCCACTGACAAGCTAGGAAACTTAGAATTTGCTTTGTACAAGAACACAAATTATGCTACACAGTGACGCAAACAGAAAACACTCTCCACAGCAAGCTCACATAGCAACTGTATCTCTCAAAATGAAATTACACTGTACATATAGTTGTTCACTTAGGCAGCCCATGCATGACCCAGGTTACCGTTGGCGGGACGCGTGTCCCGTCGACTTGCCTCATGGCAAGGCCAACTGATCCTTATCCACTGATAGGACCCACAGTACAGTAACACAGTGATTCTACTTTAATTCTAACTCTCTCCCTTAAAGTAGAGTCTATTTTTAATACAGTCATGTACATAGCTTTAAAGTCTGCAAACTTTAAGTACAGAAAGCTTTGATCTAAACTTATCAAACTTTTCTCCAATAAGTGGCTTAGTGAAAATATCAGCTAGTTGTTCTTATGTGCTACAATAAACAACATGAATTTCACGACTCAGTAGCCTCTCACGTATAAAGTGATACTGAATCTCAATGTGTTTAGTTCTCGCATGGAACACTGGATTCTTTGCTAGCTGAATGCCACTCTGACTGTCGCTATGTAAAGTTGTGGGATTTTTCTGCTTCATGCCAATTTCTTCCAAGATTTGTCTCAACCATATAGCTTCATGTGCTGCACTACACATTGCCTTATACTCTACTTTTGTGGTGGAAAGAGCAATTGTACTATGCTTCTTACTAGACCAGGAAAAGCAACTACCACAAAACTGGAATACATACCCTGTGGTGGATCTACGATCGTCATAGTCACCTCCCCAATCCGCATCCACATAGCCACACAACTCAGGTAAACCATCATGCTTCCTATAGATCAAGCCATACTCTGAAGTTCCTTTCACATAACACAAAATGCGTTTAGCTACCTTCCAATGTGTTTTCGTAGGTGTTGTCATAAACTGACTTTCAATGCCAACAACATAGCATATATCTGGTCTATTCGTGGTAAGGTAGATCAAGCTCCCTACTAACCGTCTATACAGCGTAGCATCAAATGACTGTGACTCATCAAGCTTAGAAAGCTTTTTACCTGGTTTAATAAGAGTGTTTACTGGTTTGCAATTCTGCAACCTAAACCTGTGCAACAACTCTTCGACATACTTCACCTGCGTTAAACCCACCCACTTCATGTCCTTTTTGCCACACTTCTACTCCAAGACAATAATGCATCAGGCTGAGATCTGTCATCTCGAATTGTTCCATGAGGTCTTTCTTGATCATGTCTATCATCTCTTGATTATTTCCCGTAATAATCAAGTCATCAACATAAAGAGCAATCAAAGCAACCATACCATCAAAGCATAAGACATATAGATTTGGATCAGAATGTGTTCTCATCATTTCCTTTGAACGAAAGTAGGCATCAATTCTGCTATACCACGCACGTGGTGCTTGTTTAAGACCATAAAGCGCTTTCTTCAAGCGACATACTTTATTTTCTTGTCCCTTCGCTACAAAGCCTTCAGGTTGATCCATGAACACTTCATCTTCTAACTCACCATTTAGAAAAGCAGATTTCACATCCATCTAATGCAAAGGCCAACCAAAATGTGAAGCTAAAGCAACAAGTAGAAGTAGAGTATTCCACTTACAAACCGGTGCAAAGGTCTTCTCCTAGTCGATGCCTTTACTTTGTGCATACCCTTTGATCACCAATCTTGCCTTGTGCTTTGCTATACTTCCATCTACATGGTACTTAGTCCTGTATACCCATTTGCAACCAATGGGTTCCTTGCTAACTGGTGGTTCTACTAAGTCCCATGTGTTATGCTTAGCAATTGCCTCCATCTCCTCTCCCATGGCCTTGACCCAAATGTCATCATCCTTCGCTTCACCATAAGTTGAAGGTTCTTTGTTTTGAATAATGCTAGATAAGAGAGCATAATTTGCTTCATACCTTTTAGGTTGAGTCTTCTCTCTTGTTGATCTTCATAACTCTCCCTGGTTAGATGATTCTGGAAAGTTATCCATGTCGTGGCTCTCCAATAATCTCTCAAACCACTTAGGGAGCTTCATGTCAAGTGATCGGCTTCCTGGTGAAAATGTATCCCACTGTACATCCTTCTCCTTGCATTTGTCACCTACAACTTCAATCCTTCTTGCACCAAAAGGTTTGTCCCACCTCTCCAACCTGTCTCTTGAGGTTGAGTAGTAGTATCTTGAGATGTATCCTCATGTTCATCACTCGGAAGGTCAATGAATGGATTATCATCAGGTGGTATCCTCACTATACCATCTTTTGCACTGGATGTGTCTATCTTCTCAGCATCCTCGTCTTCATACATTTTGGATTCATCAAAGATAACATCACGGCTTATATGTATTTTGTTTTCCACTGGATCAAAACATCTATAGCCCTTCACACGATCATCATATTCTAGGAATATGCACTTGATAGCTTTTACATCAAGTTTACATCTCTCTTCCTTAGGAATGTGTACAAAGGCCTTACGTCCAAAGATTCGCAAGTGGTTTACCTTTGGCTTCTTCTTCGTGAATGCTTCCTCAGGTGTTGTCTTTGGTATGGCAATGGTAGGACTTCTATTTTGAAGATAGACTGCCATGCTATATGCTTATGACCAAAAATCTTTTGGTAGTTTCATCTTGGCTAGCATAGATCTGGCACTTTCCACAATCGTACAATTCTTGCGCTCAGCTACACCATTGAGAGCAGGAGTATGAGCTTGCGTAAATTGTCTTTTAATCCCACATTGATCACAAAGATCATTGAAGTCATTAGACTTGTACTCACCTCCACTATCTGATCTTAGGACTTTGATCTTCCTACCTGTCTGATTTTCGACCAATGCTTTGAAGCTCTTGAAGTTATCAAATGCATCTGATTTCTTCTTCAAGAAGTAGATCCACGTCTTACGTGACATATCATCAATAAAGGTCATGAAACAGAAGGATTTACCTAAGGACATGGTCCTCATAGGCCCGCATAAATATGTGTGGAGTAAATCCAGAATGTTTTTTGCTCTTGCAACACCCCCTTTATTGAACTTCTCTCGATGCTACTTCCCATATACACAAGATTCGCACATCAATTTCAAGTGATCTTCTATGGTAGGCAATCCTGTTACCATCTCCAATTTTCTCATCAAACTGAGACTTCCCAAGTTCAAGTGACCAAGCCTCTTATGCCACATATCAGTTTGGGATGGAATGGATAATACAAGTCCATGTTGCCCCTTAATTGTGGCATTCAACCTGTACAATTTTGTATTGGGCTCTCTTACTCCATCCGCAATAACTTTGAGCTTTTGGTTCACATTCTTCACAAAGCAATGATCATGGGCGAATTCTACTTTCAACTTTTGATCAGTAATGACTCCATCATAAAGTAGATTTTTCTTCAAACCTGGTATGTAAAGTACCTCCCTGATTATCCTACTTTTGCCATCAGGTTGTTGGATTGAAACGGTGCCTATCCCCTTGATCTTGCACACCTCACCATTTGCTTGTGAAACAGATGTTCCATTATCCACCACTTTCAAACTACTGAACCAATTCTTGTTACCTATCATGTGTCTTGTGGCTCCCGAGTCAATATACCATGTTTGATCATCTTGATTAATGACAATGCAGATATGAGAATGCTAGAGTCTTCAATCTCACCCTCATCAACAAGGTTACCTACTTGTTTTGGTTTTTCCTTGCCTTGTTCCGCCAGGAATTTGCGACATTCACTCTTCCAATGGCCCTTTCTACCACAATGGAAGCACTTGTCTTTCTTCTTAGTTTTACTGGAAGATCCCTCGTCCTCCTGAGACTTGGCAAATTGCTGCTTAGACTTCTTCTTGCCCTTGCCCTTGCCTTGTTTTTAGCATGTCGCAAGTGCTTGATCGTCAATATTTTGATGTCTAGCTTTTACCATATCTCACCGTTGCTCTTCCATGCGTCAAGATTCTTGTGAGCTCGTCAAAGGTTAGCAATGTTTCTCTTGATGCTATTCTACTCACAAACATCTAATAGGATTCTGCAATGCCGCACAATGCATTGTGCACCAGCTTCACGTCACGTATGCGCTCACCAATAGAATGCAGTTCATCTCTCATTGTCTTGATTCTGGTCATGTACGTCTGAATGTGCTCTCCTTGCTCCATGCAGACACTATTTAACTTTGACTTCAGAAACATGATTCTTGACGGATTTGATGTCTCGAACTGCTCCTTTAGCACATCCCATGCCTGTCTTGGTGTAACAACATCACAAATGTGGGTAATGATATGATCCTTCACTGACAAGTTAATGAAGGTCAAAGCTTTCCTCATCTTTTTGTCGAACACTTTGATATTCGTTTCATTTGGCGGCCTTCTCTCATCACCTGCGTTGACTGCCCACACGGCTTTCTCCATTAGTATGTTTTTCATTTTGAATTTCCACATTGCATAGTTAGAAATCCCGTCCAATTTGCTACTTTCACTCAAAATGGACTCTCTCATGTTTGCCATCGCAAAACTGCTTGAAACTTCTGTCGTAGGCTAAAAATAGTATGACAAGGCCAACAGTGATGTCAGAAGTTGAAAATAATGACTTGCACTTTTTCCCTTACTAGGCTACTCGCCGCTTTTCCACCAATTTGAAAGCCAAATCGGCGTCGCCTTCCGAAATGCACTCAGTCGTCAACTCCCAACAACGTGCCCAATGGAATGGTGAAATCACTTCTGGCGTACTCCAAACACTTTCTCCACTGCAATCACTCTGTTTTGCTATACTGTACTTGCAGGTACAGTCTAGGTGCCCTTCATTTGGAGGTTATAGCCTTTTCTTTGGGTCAAAATGGGCAAAGGACCCAAAAATAGGGACTTTTCTAGTTTTTGAACTGTTTCTTCACCTTGAAGAAACTTCACTCTGCACTTGTGAAGGGACCCAACTCCAATTTCAGTATGAAATTTTTTAATGAAGTTGAAGGCCAAAATGTAGTTCACTTCTTCAGGGCCCTCTTCAACAACCCTTCAGACTCCATCTAATGGTTGAATCTGATCCAACTGTGGATATCCCTTATGGGTAGCACAATCTGAGCCGTCGATCTTGTAACTTCTCTATCCAACGGATTTGAGCACTTCTATGCATGAATGGAGAGTCTTGTAGACGCTGTCCACTTCGAAACACTATGGTTTCAGTTTGGTTCCACTCGTGAACAGTCCGCGACCTCCCTGTCTATGGCCGCACCTCCCTACACTCGTTTTTGCTTGATCTAACTCGCTTGTGAATCAATTTGAGCACGATCTGAGGCCTGGAGCAGAGTCGCCCTACTGATACCAAGTCTCTAGAGTGTTCACTCAAGAAATTCCATGGAGAAACGATGATTTTAGCTCAACTTGACAAAGTGGCTTTTTTCACCTTTTACCGCAAATCTGCTAGGTTAACTATCTAAAGACAAATCTCTGACATAAACCTCAGAATCTCTCCATGGATGGTTGAAATGTGATTAGCTTCCATCCTGTCCTTACGACATCCAAAACGGTGCACAAACAGCGAAGGAATCACCAGGTTGGCTTCCAGCACTCGTGACGAAGCTTTCAGTTGGTTAAGTCTGATGTATGTCAGACCGCTTGCTTGGAATGGATGTTACTCGTTTGTAACGAAGCTTTGAGTTGGTTAAGTTTCATGTATGTCAGGCGGCTTGCTTGGAGGGAAGTCACCTACATCGGGGCCCCCGATCTGGCATGGCGCCAGGTTGGATCTCAATGTTGATTTTCGGAACTTCAAGTTGGTTAAGTCTGATCGTTGTTGGCGAGTTGGTTGCTTGTATGTCAAGTGGGTTTGGATGGCAAGAGTTGAAGGCTGGGAAGCTAAGTCGTGGTTTCCGGCTCCCTTTGGGATGCATGCGCTACATGTGGTATCAGAGCCGACTGGCCGGTCAGCTATGCGGATTTCACGGAAATGGCCATGGTTTGGGGTTTATCAAGATAACTGTTGTGCAAGGTGCTACCCACAGTGTAAGCACGGGTGCGTCCACGGTCGGGGTGGTCGACAGAACGGGGGACTTGATGAGTCAAAATGCTGCCCTTGAGGTGTAAGCATGGTCAGTTGTCGTAGTTCTGGCCTGGCGCTGTCTGCACGTAGGACAGATGAGGCAAAGTGCTGCCTAGGTAGGTGAAAGCACGGTCTCTACCTTGTGGGGTGCGGGGCGACATATTCGAACTGTACGGGTTAACCATTGATACAGAGATGCTGCTCGAATTTGGGTGTAAAGCACGGGTGGTTAGCTGCCGGTGCGGGGTAGCTGCCGATCGTTTAGCTATAAGGGCTATCGACCAAAAAGTGGTGGGGCGTGACTGAGGCAATGTGCTGCTTAATGGTGAAAGCACGGATAGTTGGAGGGGTGTCCTATGTGGGCTGATTCTGTGATCGATTTGTATGGGCGCGGCAGGCAAAGGTCCGTTGGCAGGACCATCTCAAAGGGGGACCTTGTCTTTGTTACTTGTTAGTAAACCTGCCTGAGTGTCTTACTTGTATGTATTCGTGGTGAGTCTTAGTACTCGTGCTTTGCCTAGTTTGCATGATTGCTTGTGATACAAGGAGTTGATGGCTCGATAAGGAACATTTCTTTTGAAGGCTGATACCATCAAAGAAAGAGGACTACAGAATCTGTGGGTCGAATTTGCAGTTCAAGTACTCACACGTGAACGGCAACGAAACGACTCAATGTTTGCAAAGGATGGATGGCTAGCCTGTTTCTTGGGTTAGTTTCATTTGCGACAACACCCACCAAGACGCAAGCAGGAAGTCAAAAGTTGGAAAGGGCAATTTCAGGGGAGATCTTCTATGGAGCAGTTGGTCTTCATTTTGGGATGGCCACCTTCGGAACTGAAACTCACTGAGCATGGGTGATATCCAGTATCAGTTGGGTTTTTCCTCAAAGGGGAAAGACTAGGATCCTCTTCAGAGATTGGCAACAAGTTGGATCGAGCCATAATTCTAGCAGATGGGAAGCAAAGTGTTGGAAAGGCTTTTCGTCCGAAGAACTCTACTCTAAGTCCGATCAGCTAATTTTATAAGTGGAGGGGAACTATCACACACACCTCTCTCTTGGGGCAAATTTTGAATGAAAGTTGATCAAAACGGGGGCAAATTCATACACACGAGGAGACTGGCAAACTTTGGACCTAATAAGTTGACATGTTCTTGTTGTGGAAAGGAAAGCTTGTTATAGGCTTTCTCTGGACCATAAACGATGAGGAAACATATGAGTACGTTGGCTTGTGTTACGTGTAAGGCAGCTGATCAATGAAGGAACTGTGAAAGTTGAGTCTTGCATGAGAGACTTGGTATTTCGAACGGACGCTAAGGGACAGTTCGCGTTGAGATCGGACTAGTGCAAACTCTAGGTGCATGTGTCTGATTCAAAGAGAGCTACTTGAAGCCAAGCTCGATGTACACTTCTTGTTTTGACTGTGAGGCAACTGACCAGTGATGGAAGTGTGAAAGTCAAGTTTTGCGCGACCGACATGGTGCTTCAAACAAACGCGAAGAGATAGTTCGTATGCGGATCAAATTGGTGCGACCCTTTGGCTTTCCACGAGGTCAATGGTTACATTTGGGTTGATTCAAAGAGCTACTTCAAGCTAAGTGAGAGGTGCATTGCGGAGTACTCAATCTTTGCCTACCTTAAAGAGCCAAGATGGAAAAGTATCAAGATCAGGCTGGGACAAGGAGAGAAACCAAGGTGCAGAAGCAACAAGGCACGGAGTGGACCACAAAGTGGGCAATCAAACGATAAATCCTTTGGCTCAAGGAGCCTTGATACCTGTGCGAAACTGATCAAATCTGGAGCTCAGGGAGCTTAACACAAAGTGCATCAAGGACAAATCAAGAGCTCAAAAGAGTTCCAAAGTCGAAAGTCAGAAGTTACAGGGGCAAACATTTCAAAGAAAGGCCTTTGTCACCAATTAATAAGGTTCTTGGGTTTTACGAAAGCGATATCAAATCTACGCTTTTCTCAGATAAAGAGATATATTCAAGTTATGTAATTTTTCAGTACAAAGAGCTGAGCCTCCGACTTGTGGCTTCAATGTTAATAAAAAGTGGCCAGTAAATTGAGTATTGTGCCAAATAGCTTAAATGTATAGTTATTTTAATTTGGAGACACCTTTATTTTAATCTGACATCTGAAGAAGACATCAAATTTTATAAAGGTGGGGTGGATGTTGTAAAGCTAACTTTACAAGCTTTACTTCTGGCACCACTGGCGCCAGCTATGTCCCCGGCGCCAGCAGCGCCCCTGCTGCTCCCAGCGCCAATGCCGCCGGCGCCACTCCTGGCGCCACCGTGACCAGAATCCAACCGGCGCCAAGTTCCTATGGCTGAAAATCTTTGATCGGTTCTAGCGGAGTCTAGAGAGCTCAGATCGATGTGCAATCACCTCACACGATCTAGGCATGATTAAACGAAACCTGGGGATCAATAAAATCTAGAGAGAGAAATGACTTTCTAGAAAGAGAAAATCCTAGAGAGAGAAAAACGTGCTTTACCAGCTTGGGTAGAGTGTTTGGTATGAGGGGGGTGCCGAATCACACCAATACTATAGGTGAGTGTGGGTTGTGACCCAGGGCGAGCTCCAACCAAGTCTCAGCCTCCCTTGCTGGAATGTTGTCATGGCTATCGCCTTGGCATGCTAGTACCCCGGAGACTAGGGTCGGTCACACACTTGAAATGTAACCTTCTCAGATTTATCAATAAAGTGGGATTTTTCTCAAACTGACTCTGATTACCTTCTGGGTTTCAGTGTTCGGTAAAAGCGCCAGTTGTAAGGCCGCTTTAAAATTTTCAAGTTGACACATAGCTGAGGGTCGTATCTCGGGACGCCAGCAGTATGTCGTCGGGACCATTCGATCCATGGCGCTAGCGGTATGCTGTCGAGACCATTTGGTCCAGCAACTGGTTGTCTCCATATATGTCGCGGCTTGTGGTTCTGAGTGTTCCTTGCATGAACGTGAATGGGTTAAGCTCTTGGGAAACGGGCTCTAATCTGTCGGCTGAGTTGGATGGCTTGCTTGGATGGAAGTTACCTGTTTATGGCTGTCCAGTCTGGCGTGGCGCCAGGTTGGCTTCCAGTGCTCGTGACGAAGCTTTCAGTTGGTTAAGTCTGATGTAAGTCAGACCGCTTGCTTGGAATGGATGTTACTCGTTTGTAACGAAGCTTCGAGTTGGTTAAGTTTCATGTATGTCGGGCGGCTTGCTTGGAGGGAAGTCACCCACATCGGGACCCCCAATCTAGCATGGCGCCAGGTTGGATCTCAATGTTGGTTTTCGAAACTTCAAGTTGGTTAAGTCTGATCATTGTTGTTGAGTTGGCTGCTTGTATGTCAAGTGGGTTTGGATGGCAAGAGTTGAAGGTTGGGAAGCTAAGTCGTGGTTTCCGGCTCCCTTTGGGATGCCTGCGCTACACCCACAATACAGTAGCACAGTGATTCTACTTTAATTATAGCTGGGAAAACACATTGCAAACTGAGAAATACTTCTGTCTAGAAACTGTTTTGAACAAGAGGACTTAATAACAAAGAACTGGCTGCTAGAAACGGGCATGAACACCTGGTTTCCAGAGTGGTAACCATCTGAAGTAACAAAGAAGAGAAGTAAAAAGAAGAAACCCATGTTCACATATTCGGCTAGAATCTGTGAGCATGCTTCTATTAATTGAAGTCGACAAAGGAGGCCTGGGACACATTAGCCTCAACATATGAGACTAAAAGAGTCACTAATTACCTACGCAAGAAGCTGATTACTAGGAAAATGGTAGAGGGTGACACAATGTCTGTTCATTTCACAAAGCTGCAGGTGCTTATTGAATAGTTTGTCACGGTTGGATTGGTAGTGAGTGATGAAGAAGCAGTCATGATGCTTCTTAACTACCTTCTAGAGTCATTTGATCACTCGACATTAATATTTGGTAGTGTTACTCAATAGATGGATCCGCAATCCACTAGTGTGATTCTTCTTCATGAGGAGTTGCATCGCAAGTGTGGTGATGTAGAACATGCCCTCTTTGATGGGCCAAGGGAGATAGGAAGGACGAGAATGGAGAAGAGAGCAGGAATATTGTGGAACAACTCTCTCATTCTAATTGGCTGCTAGGTGCAAAAACAGTCTAATAGACAGTTTATGCTAAAAGATAATCACAACTTTGTGTGTTCTGATTGCCCAATAGGACCTTAAAAATTAATTTATAATCTAAAACAAGAGTACAGTCCACCGAAGACATTAGGGATGGTGTGTGGTACTACTGAAATCAGATTTAATGTGTGAAGTATAGTTTTGAAATAAATGAAAGAGCAGTATAATATCGCGAGTTCCTCAGGCGTCAAAGACAACCATCGTCTGATCAGAAATTGATGAGTTGTAGACGTCCGTGTTCTGATCAAAGTGAGTATACAAGCGAGATCAAACAGCAATGAAAGTGCATTCAATCACAACAAGCATTCATCTACATTGTACACAGATAAAAATGTGCTATTGCTATATTACACTGAAGCACACATTAGAGGAGTTCTCAATATCAAAAAGACCGTTTGTAAAGATACTTTTATTTTTGTTCTTTAGTTTCGACTGTCACCAGGCCCAATCAAAATACACAGATGTGAAATCTACGTAACGTAGTTCAAATTAACTAAAAAATAAAAATGCAATATAGAAAACTTTGAAATTTGTGTCCGGGCAGCATGGACGTATCCCATTGGTTTCTTCTTCCTGCCCGACACGTGCTAATCTATCCGATGTCAATACCTCAGGTTAAATTTACTTGACTATGTTGGTTAGTATAATGAAATTTTCTAACTATACTAGTTACAGTTATAGAAATATAGTATGTACAGTTACATAAAATATGGTATACAAAGTAACTGTGACTATGTTGGCATTCACATTAGATTAAATGTGATACGAAAAATTGAAATTAAGTATCATATCAGAGAGATTTTGGCGCCCAAGCTTTGAGAATAGCAATGGCAAAGAGACCCAGATCTACAATCGATTCTGTGATTCTTTACAATGAGAAAGATGAAGCTGATAACTGGAAGCCAACAAAATATACGAAGAACTCATGGGTATTGCTGCATCCATCATCAAAGGGCAATTTTCGACAAAAGAAAAGAGCAAAAATGACTTACGAATCTTATTGGAAAGCAAAACTTTTGGAGTTTAAGACTACTCCGAGAGGACAATCAATATCAGAAGTCTTAGTGCAACATGTATATATGCATTCAGAAATCAAAGTACATGATATCAATCCTCATGATCATCAAAAATGTAATTGTAAATATATCAAAACATATGCACTCTATAGCAATCATAGGTGATTTTCTTTATTAATGCTCTTCAGATTATGATGTAAATGCTTCAACATTGTTTTTTTCTTTTAGATTTCTATCCATCATGCATAAGTGAATGGGACCCCGCACAATCACTTGTAGGAATATTAGACGTGATTCATGTGAAAAACTCAGATCCAAAAGATGCTAAAGTTTCATAAAGATCTTGGCCATGGAAGTTATGCACATCTAGATTGAAAAAATGATAGAAATTGTGATGTTAAGCATACTAAACATCAACTAAACATCAAGATCTGATCATAAGCTTCCACAAACAGAAACTTGCTGTCCCTGTCCGTACTTCAGAGCCTACAACCTGCATTTCACACGTGTGAAGCCATAGCAACAAAGAAATCACAATTCTAGTGGCTAGAATGCAAGATATGAACAAAAAAGTGAGAGAGAAGAAGATGGATCTTCAAAGAGCATAACATTCATTCAATAGAATGAAAATGAGATGTGTACATACTCGTGGAGATGGCTATTTATAGCAGCCATAGTGCCTCTTGGCCACTTGTCTTATGATAGGCTAAAATTGGGGTCCAATAGGATTCACCCATATACCTAGAAATTTGGTCAAATAGGAATGCACCAAATTATGAGCCAATAGAAGAGCTCCACACTCGACCTCCTCTAATTAATGTGACCTCAAAAGTAGTGTACACATACTTTGGGCCTCTACATACATGTATGAACCTATCTCTAACTTTTATTTGGCCATAGGCCTACAAAATCTCAAGTTAGGAAAATACTACTAGTTGACAATTTTTCACACTCCCTCTTCAACTAGTTTTAGCATAGATTTAGAAAGTACACCAAGACTTGTTCTATGCTTGAAAAATAAGTCCTTTCCCAATGCTTTGGTAAAGATATCAGCCACACATTCCTTTGATGGGACATGTTCAAGCTTGATCTCTTTTGCCAACACTTGTTCTCTCACAAAATGGTAAGCCACCTCGATATGTTTGCTCCTTGCATGGAAAACCGGATTGCTTGCTAGACTTTGGGCTGAAAGGTTGTCACAAAAGATGATTGGACTCTCTGAAAAATCCAGCAAATGAAGCTCCATAATCATCCTCTTGATCCACACCATCTCCTTTGTGCATGATGTCAAAGCTTTGTACTCGGCCTCACTAGAAGAAAGTGATATAGTTGCTTGTTTCTTCGACATCCATGAGATAGCTCCATCACCTATGAAAATAGCATGTGCATTTATGGATTTTCTATCCATAAGGTCTCCTGCAAAATCTGAATCTGAAAAACCAAATAAGTTAGGTGATGAGCCTCTATAAACAATGCCAAAATCTTTTGTTCCCGAGATGTATCTCAAGGTCCTCTTTCCTAGTTTCCAATGTTCTATGCTAGGATCTTGCATGAATTGGCTTAATCTACCAACACAATAAGATAAATCAGGTCTTGTGATGGTTAGATATATAAGAGAACCTATTAGCTTCCTATAGAGAGTAATGTCCTCGAAGGATCTTTCATTACCTCTTATAGTTAGCTTTACATGTGATTCCATAGGTGTATCAATAGGATTTGCATCTACCATATGAAATCTATTGAGAATAGAAATAGCATACTTCTCTTGTGAAATAAAAGTGATTTGAGAAGTTCTAATTACTTCTATTCCTAAGATATAGCTCAAAAGACCAAGATCATGCACTTCAAATTCCTTTTTTAGTGCTTTCTTGATATCTTCTATATCTTCCTTGTTCCCTCCACTTAAAATAATGTCATCCACATAAATTAGAAGGATTGTAACATCATTAGCACTAATTCTAAAGTAAAGTGAATGATCATACTCACTCATAGTGAAGTTTTGAGAAAGTAGAAAAGAGTTAAGCCTAGCATACCAACTCCTTGGTGCTTGCTTAAGACCATACAAACTTTTTTGTAGAAAACACACATGATTAGGCTTGCTATGAGAAACATAGCTCTCGGGTTGCTCCATGTAGACTTCCTCTTCAAGATCACCATTCAAGAAAGCATTAGAAATGTCTAATTGCCAAAGATCCCATCCATAAAGAGTTGCAAGGGAAATGATTACTCTTATGCTCACCATCTTTGCCACGGGTGCAAAGGTTTCCTCATAGTCAATGCCATGCTCTTGAGCATAACCTTTAGCCACCAACCTTGCCTTCAACTTGTTGATAGATCCATCTTGATTTGTCTTTACCTTGAAGATCCATTTGCATCCAATTGCACTTTTGCCCTTTGGAAGCTCCACCAATCTCCATGTGTTGTTCTTCATAAGTGCTTCAAACTCAAGATCCATTGCTTGGATCCATTCCTCTTTTTGCCTTGCTTCATCTACACATGAAGGTACATCAAAAGAAGTTAGGAAAGCATAGTTGGATCCATCCACCACTTGCTTACCTTTGCCATCATAAGTGAGCCTTGAGGGTTTCACTTTATGCCTTGGAGTTCTCCTTGGAATTTGACTTGAAGAGGCTTCTTCAACATCCACATCCAATGTGTCATCAACTCCATTGTCATCAAGCACATTAGTTGCAACAACACCATCATCACTTGAAACAACTTTTGGAATGTTACTTTCATCAAAAATGACATCCCTACTTGTGAACACTTTCTTGATTGAAGGAACATAAATCCTATATGCTTTGCTTACTTCACTATAACCAACAAAAATGCCCTTTCTTGAAGATGGATCCTCCTTAGTTCTATCATCAAGAGTAATGTTGAAGTAGCAAATGCATCCAAAAGTTCTTAGAAACTTGACATTAGGCTTCATACCAAACAAAGCTTCAAAAGGGGTTTTTCCTTTCAATACAACACTTGGCCATCTATTGCATAGGAAATTTGCACACAACAAAGCATCACTCCAAAAAGGTTTAGGAAGATTAGCATTCAATCTCATTGCCTTTGCACTCTCACACAAGGTTCTATTCTTCCTCTCGGCCACTCCATTTTGTTGTGGTGTTCTTGGACATGTGTACTCCCTCTTGATCCCATGCTCATCGCAAAAGGATTTGAATTTGTTAGAAATGTATTCACCACCATTGTCGCTCCTCAAGCATTTGATTTTGGTTGTAAATTGAGTCTCAATAGCAACTTTGAACTTGACAAACACATCAAACACCTCATCCTTGCTCTTTAGTAGATAAACCCAACAAAATCTACTAAAATCATCAATGAAAGTTACATACATCTTAGCACCTCCATTGCTAATTGTAGTAACACCATGAATATCCGAATGCAAGAGAGAAAAAGGCATCTTAGATCTAGATATAGATCTAGTATATGGCAATCTATGTGATTTAGACAAAGCACATTCTTCACAAACATGATTCAAGCAAGTAAGAGACTTGGGAAGTCCCCTTACTACCTCCTTTTTGGCTATTACCTCCAAGGCCTTGTAGTTGAGATGTCCCATCCTTTTATGCCATACCTCTTGAATTGACATTTGTTCATTTGCCATGCATCCAACTTGGTTAGCAACAACACATGCATCAAGCTTGAACAATTTCCCTTGCCTTTTCCCTTTTGCAATGATACTACACCCCTTTTTGATCAAGCAAGCATCACCATCAAACTCAACTTTGAATCCTTTGTCAAGCATTTGGCTTACACTAAGTAAGTTCTTGGTAATGGATGGAATGAGCAAAACATCTTTCAATTCTATATTCCTATTTGTAGAAAGTGAAATAGGAATTGTGCCAATCCCCTTGATTGCACACTCACCATCATTTGCGGTATAGATTACCTTCCTATCACCATCAAATGCCATTAAAGATGAAAAATACTCTTTATGATATGTCATATGAGAAGTGGCTCCACTATCAATCCACCAAGGATCAATGTCTCCATGATTAGCCAACAAGCAAGATGACATAACAAAAGCATCATTTGAAAGAAGCTCATCCCCACCCTCATCAATAGTTAGATTGGTTTGCTTTTCCCCTTGATCCCTCTTTTTCTTAAAACAATCACTAGCAAAATGCCCTTTGACTCCACAATAGAAACATTTTAGCTTAGATCTATCCTTCTTTTTGCCAAAAGTAGAGTGCTCACCTTGGTCTTGCCCTTTAGACCAATTGCTTTTACCTTTGCCCTTGAACTTGCCTTTAGAGAACATTGCCTCCTCTTCTCCTCCTTGAGATGTAGAAGATGCTCCCACTCTTGCTTGCAACCTGAATTCTTCAGCCAACAAGACCTCTTGCAAGTCTCCAACACTTGGTAAACATTTTTGGATAGCATAACTTTGAACAAGATTAGCATGATCATCCAACAAGCCATTGAGAATCACTTGAACAAGCTCCTCATTATTTATGCCATCATTAATGCATGCTAACTCATCATTCAATGCTTTAACTCTCAAAACAAAAGCATGTCCACTCTCACTCTTCTTTTGCATACAAGAAAAGATTTGCCTTCTTAAAGTCAACACTCTAGAAGTAGACTTGGATTCATAAACCTTCTTCAAGGCTTCCCAAGCTTCACTAGATGATGTGCACTTACCAACCTCTTTGATAAGCTCATTTGTCACATTCATCTTGATCATGTGAAGGGCTTTCTTTGCCCTCTTGTCATACCTCAATTGTTCTTGAGGTGCCAAAGGTCTCTCCTCCACACCTACAACAATATCCATCAACTCATTCATCTCAAGCAAAGACTCCATCCTTACTTTCCAAGTAGAATAGTTGAGGGAGGTAAGCCTATCATTGCTTTCCAACATGTAGCCTCCATTTGTAGCCATGTTGCAATGATTGATCTCTGATCTTTGACCTGTTCCAATGCACTAAGCACTCTCTTGAATCAACAAATGAAACACAAGAAGAAATCACAAAGATTTGGAACCTAAAACCTTACTTTTTCTCTCTTTTCCTCACTTTTTTCTCAATTTTAGCCACTAGTTTTATGATTTCTTGATCAAACCAAGACCAAACCTCAATATACTTGCTTTTCCCTCACTCCTAAGATTGAAATACACTCTTGAATCATTCAGCAAACTGAAAATCAGAGGGTTACATCAATTTTGAAGTTTTTGACATGAAGAAGCAAGAAATTGAATCAAAAAACTATATGCTAGAATGGAAAACTAATAGGATCTTGTTGGATCTTGCATCTCCCTCTTTCCAAAACAATTTTTGTCTCCTTATTCTGATAAGTACAGAGGGAATTCGCCCTACTTCAATTGAAATGCATACAAATGATGTTTTGATCACAAAGATCCAATTTCTACACATAAATCAACAAGATTTTTAGCTAGAAACTTGATTGGAATGCTACAAAAGCAAACTCGCCCACAAATCTCTTCTAAATCTGGCAAAACCTGCACATTTGGCCGCCTAATGCTCTGATACCATGTGAAAAACTCAGATCCAAAAGATGCTAAAGTTTCATAAAGATCTTGGCCATGGAAGTTATGCACATCTAGATTGAAAAAATGATAGAAATTGTGATGTTAAGCATACTAAACATCAACTAAACATCAAGATCTGATCATAAGCTTCCACAAACAGAAACTTGCTGTCCCTGTCCGTACTTCAGAGCCTACAACCTGCATTTCACACGTGTGAAGCCATAGCAACAAAGAAATCACAATTCTAGTGGCTAGAATGCAAGATATGAACAAAAAAGTGAGAGAGAAGAAGATGGATCTTCAAAGAGCATAACATTCATTCAATAGAATGAAAATGAGATGTGTACATACTCGTGGAGATGGCTATTTATAGCAGCCATAGTGCCTCTTGGCCACTTGTCTTATGATAGGCTAAAATTGGGGTCCAATAGGATTCACCCATATACCTAGAAATTTGGTCAAATAGGAATGCACCAAATTATGAGCCAATAGAAGAGCTCCACACTCGACCTCCTCTAATTAATGTGACCTCAAAAGTAGTGTACACATACTTTGGGCCTCTACATACATGTATGAACCTATCTCTAACTTTTATTTGGCCATAGGCCTACAAAATCTCAAGTTAGGAAAATACTACTAGTTGACAATTTTTCACAATTCACTCTAATGTTGGAAAGCTGCAATACAGAGGAAGAAGTCCAAATGAACTTGCAGATTGTGATATCTATTTTTATGAATCTTTATATACACCACAAATAGATGGAGGTTTTGGCAAGCTCGAAGCAATTCCATTGCCTAGTTTTCAAAGTGATGAGTGGCCTACTTCTGAAAACATTGTTTTTAAATCCTTGAGATGCAAGCTACTCATTGATATTAGAAATGCTATGAAGATAAGCACAGGCTCGAAAATTGTTCATCTAAGTTGGTTTATGTCATTGCATATATTTGTTGATTTTTTCTCGAGTGCTAGTGTTCGTAGGACACCAACTTTATTTGTTTGCAAGGATTTATCAGATGAGACCATTGTCTTGGATCTCGACCGAAGCACTCTATTCATTAGAGGAGTTTTGAGCTCCAAAAAGACCCTTTAAAAATTCGTGCAAGATGTAGTTTATATTACTAAAATATTATAATACTAAAACTTTTGACTTGCCATAACTTTTTAATTGTAGCTTAGAATTATGTCATCTAGCATGTCATTGGAAAGCCCTTGTCGAGCGCTTTCAAATGCACCAAACTCCGCTAAATCTGGACTTACCACTAAAAAGTTATGCCATTTTTAGTGTGGAATCAAAATGTGAACTCAAAAAGTTACGTTACATAGATTTCAAATTTGAGTGTTTTGATTGGTCCATTTGTAAGAAAAAATTGAGAAAAAATATAAAAAGAATCTTTACAACTGGTCTAATGAGATCTCGACCGAAGCACTCTATTAGATCTCGACCGAAGTACTCTATCTGATCTCGACCAAAGCCATTCACTCATCTCTCGACCGGACCTTTCTATCAGCTCTCAACCGGACCTTACTATCAATTCTCAACCGAGGATTTCCTATCAACTCTCAACCGAGAGGTTTGACTTCCAACCTGAACCAAGTCAACTTCAAAACAACATCTACTTTATTATTTGACTAGGTCTTAGTGTTTGCCAAATACCACAATTCTTTCCAAATTTATTGCAAAACCCTACAACCAAAAAACAAAACAACTATGCCATTTGGACACCACCACTTTATTCGTCTCTGACTAATATTTAAAAAAATAAAAAATAAAAACAGTCAAGTTACCAAAGAGTCCAAGAGGCCTACTTGCCCAATCCTAAGGTACTCTAGATTTGTTATGGATTGTCCTTACGATCCAAATTCCACAGAGGACTATCCACTAGAGATGGTCTCTCCATCTATCGAATAGGCTCGATTCAATAGATATTCTAGGATGAAATCTCAAGTCCAAGAGCCATCAACAAACCCATTTGACAGATGGAAACCCATGTGTTTTGAAGCTCCATACGATCGACCACACTTTCGTGCTGCAGAATCTTCACATGCACGAGCTAATTTAAACGGCGCTTTTGCAAATAATGTTCCGTGTACTGAAAAACGAACTCCCAAGTTACATTTACCTAAGTACGATGACAACACTAACACTCAAAGATTTCTTCAACTCTTTGAGAACACATGTGATGTCTATGGCGAGACATCACCAGAAGCCATGGTTTAGCTCTTTTAAATGACCATGATTGATCGAGCACGAGAATGGTTTTTTAACCTTGATCGTGAAGATAAACGAGACTGGTCACTCTTGAAGGAAGCCTTCATCAAACGTACCTTCCCTTAACAACTCTACATACACTTGATGAATTTCATCTTATTCTAGAAGATTGTTATGGATGCCATCAAGATTGACCTAAATTTCCTTGCATGAAAATCAAACTGTGAAAATAAATGTTGTGAGAAGCAGATGTCAACCTCAATGCTTGGAGTATCAAAGGGTACAATGTCATACATTGTAGTGGAACAACGCATGGACGTTCTGGAACACTAATTTTTTAAAAAAAACTTTGAAAATTTTACTAAGAAAACCCTTAATACATTAAAAAACACATGATTAGCAATAATAAGAAAATATACATACTGCCTAAAAGAATTTATACTAAAAAAGTTTAAAAATAAAAACTGAATAAATCATGTGTTTTATTCAAAAATTTCGAAAAATAATTTAAGTGCACATTCCAAAAAACCTTAATGCTTTTTTCAAAAATGCGTTCCGGAACAAGGCCTTGCAATTATTGTGTACATCTATAACTACACAAGTTTCATGATGAAATGGATCATGTAGAGTTTGTGTGTGAGATGAAGATCTTCTGATGCTCATACATTGCACTCAAGGCATAAATCTTTCTTGTACCTACACGATCAACAATTGCAACCTCACTATTCACATGCTTCATTGCTCTCAAAAGAATTATTGAGGCCTCCAATCTCTTAAGGGGCCAAAAAGAGACTTTAGGTCTGTCAGATGGTCACTCCAACTAAGGGCTCAAGACATGGTGGCCACAGCTATAAAAGGCTGACATCCTCAAACACATAATAAGTTGTCAATTGTGATATGAGATGGAGCATAGCCGAGTTCTCTCCTGCTCGCGATTTCGTGTTTTTGCCTTGTTGTGTATCTGCTGTGTCTTGAAAGCTATGGCTATAATGCACCTTCTGTCAATGCTTTGGTGAATATTAAGCATAAATCAAGCTGGAGTTCGTTTCCTTCAATTTTGTCTATTGTCAAAGATCTTGTTGCAATAAACCTTGCCCTTGTTCGTAGTGCATTGTGTTTTCACGTCCAGGAAGACACGCAATTAGCGGTGCCAGCAAACCTTTCGTTGCTAGGTCTGCATACACGCCTTCAAAGCGGAAAGGTACCTGTGAAGCAGATAGCTCCCGAAGGGTCGTGTAATTAAGGCGCAAGTAAATGTCTGGGGAAAGTTGGAAGCATGACAATGATGGAAGGAACCACCAGGCTCCTGAAAGGCCTGTTCTTTGTGCAAATAATTGTGGGTAAGGACACAATGAACTTGTGCTCAAAGTGTTACACATCAAATTTTGTCATCAGGCGAGACAACAACTTCACTAAAATGAGTTTTGAGGGAACTGCCACGACGTTAGAAACACCAAACTCCGAATTGACATCCTCCCAGCCGGTTGATTTACTAAGGGAAGGTAGAGACGTAGCTACAGTTGCATCACATACTGAGCTTGCTGACATTGGAAAACCTGCCGCTGGCGTTTCGACAGAAGCTACCGCATCTCATGATCCTAGTCGCTGCTTTTCCTGTAGCAAACGCATTCCATTGTGTGGGTTAATTAAATGCTGATGCGGAAATGCATTTTGCTCATTGCACCGATACGCTGAAACGCATCAGTGTACAACTAATTACAAAGCGATTGGGCACAATGCCATCGCAAAGGCAAATCCTGTAGTCAAGGCTAAAAAGTTAGAGAGAATTTAAATGATTGACAGTTGAATATTGCTTAAACAACTTTCTTATTCCATTGAGTCCTAAGCAATACTCATTAATAAGTTAATAGAATGTAGTTAGTTACATCTCTATCGCTCTCTCTCTCTCTCCCCGCTATGCTATCTATCTTTTCTGTGTGATGCTACATGAATTCTCTGAAGGTATAATTGTTTGATCTCAATATATGTTTCTTATACCTCCTCGTAATTGAAGCTTAGCAAAATCAAATCTGATGTGTGGGTAACGGGCCTTGGAAATTAGATAGCAACATTCGTGCAGGTTTGTGACTTGCTTGCTATGATACTCTAGTTTATAAATTAGTCTTAATCTATTTTCATTTAATTCAAGTATAAGAGTGCATGGATTTCGTATCCATATGTCACTATGTTGTGTTTGCGGGAAAGTACATATACGCTCATATCGAGCAAACTTTCACAATATAGAGTTGATTGTTCGATCATAGAGTTAGTTAGTCTTTCTATTTAATGGAACTTACGTGCGGTACGAAGGGGCATACAAGGTGCATGATTCATGGGGCATACACTTGCATGATTCACCCTTGTATATATGAGATAAGGGAGTACCAATTTCTTTTAATTATATTTTACAATAGTTTGGAGAAAGCTAAGTTTTGGATTAATGTATGCAATATTTATTGAATGATTTGACCTTTGAAATACATAACAAGGCTGCTCACTTGGTTTTTAGTAGGTACTATTTTACTACCCACGGATTTTGTGAATTAGTATGTGCCTGTGAAGAATTCAAGTGGGTATGGTCTAATGTCAAGCCTCACAAAGAACGTTTTTATTCAATCTTAGTAAAAATGGCATAGTTCTTTAGAGAGAGAGAGAGAGAGAGAGAGAGAGAGAGAGAGAAAGAGAGAGAGAGAGAGAGAGAGAGAGAGAGAGAGAGAGAGAGAGAGAGAGAGAGAGAGAGAGAGAGAGAGAGAGAGAGAGAGAGAGAGAGAGAGAGAGAGAGATGTGAGGTATCTTTCTTCTCTTCTAATCTTAAATCTCATTTACTCAAGGTTCATAAGGTTGTTCTTTTGGGAGATTGCTCTGGAATGTGCCATTTTCCACACTCCCTATGATCATGTGTATGACAAGGTATCTATGTAGTGTCCATGGCAAGTAAAAAACATTCCCAATGCATGATCAATCCTATATGTGACTTCCTCTTGAGATATACCTTCTCTAATAGTTATTGAGTCATGAGAGGTGGCTTCTATTGATTGAAGTCGGCAAAGGTGGCCTGGGACACATTAGCCTCAACATATGAGACTAAAAGACTCACTAATCGTTTGTACCTACGCAATAAGCTGATCACCATGAAAATGGCAGAGGGTGACACAATGTCTGTTCATTTCACAAAGCTGCAGGTGCTTATTGAATAGTTTACTACGATTGGATCAGTGGTGAGTGATGAAGAAGCAGTCATGATGATTCTTAACTGCCTTCTAGAGTCATTTGATCACTCGACATTAATATTTGGTAGTCTTACTCAATAGATGGATCCACAGTCCATTAGTGTGATTCTTCTTCAAGAGGAGTTGCATCACAAGTCTAGTGATGTAGAACATGCCCTCTTTGATGGGGCAAGGGAGATAGGAAAAACGAGAATGGAGAAGAGAATATTGCGGAATAGCTCTCCCGTTCTAATCGGCTGCTAGGTGCAAAAACAATCTAATAGATAGCATATTCTAAAAGATAATCACAGTTTTATGCATTCTGATTGCCCAACAGGATCTTAAAAATTAATTCATACTATAAAACAAGAGTATAGTCCACCGAAGAAATTAGGGATGGTTTGTGTGTGGTACTACTGAAATCAGATTCAATGTGAAGTATAGTTTTGAAATAAATGGAAGACGTGAACTTCGTTCCAATGATGAATACACATCATTGAAACAAGCCATGTTTGATGCCATTGGAGAAGAAGACGAGGGATCAGATGTCGTATAACCCTAGAAACCAACCTCACAACCAGTCAGGGGGACATTATCAACGTCCTTGACAACAATTTGTTTCACAAAACCAACACCAGCACTACCCACTACAAAAAAACCAAGTTCATATACAAGAGTTGCCAAGACAGTCTAGACATGAACCTCAACAACAGCTGGCGCTACGATATAACACTTCCATGTACTAGTTTTCAGCTATATAAAACTGACAACTCATGCTTGTGCAGATGAGATGAGTATTCCACACCAACAGAAAATCCAGCACAACTAGCCATCCAAGATGGTTATGCTATTGCCATAGGACCAATGAGCAACCACTGTTTTATTTGTGACAAAACTGGCCACTTCATGGTTGATTGTAAAGTTAAGAACAGATACCATGCGGAGTGTCCAGACTGTGTTTGCAAACATAGTTTCAAAGACTGTCCTAAACAACCTAACAAGATCTTTCCAGCACGTCATATATCATCTGAACCTGTTAGAGTTCTCACTAGAACACAACGCCAACACCAAGAACAACAGCAAAACAATGCTAAATGAGTTGACCAACATGGAAGCCACTTGACAACTTCCAAATTACCCAGAGACTACCCAGACCCAAAAGTAGAACAAAGGCAGTACAATGAATTTAGAGATGAGTTTTTGCGAGAGGAAGAACATATGGAAAGTCTGTTATCAGTTCAAATCCCCGAAAAAGAACAATCCCTACAGGGACTTGAAGTATTTTCTGACCTCCTACAAGCTCAACTCACCATGCCATTGCATAGCACAATAAAATCTTTCACCAGGCTTCAACGCTATATCCATCATAGTTTTTAGCTGCCTACTATTCCTGACGACCAGCGGAAAACAAAAGAGATTCCTGAAATTCCCTAGATTCCTATGAATCTGCTAAATATAGGTGCTGCTAAGGGGACTAGCATCACCTTACGTCTGTCCTATAAAGACTATCCCACAGTATCCGCTATCCTTGATAGTGGATCAGGCATAAATATAATGGCTTTATCATTGGCAAAGTCATGGGGCTTCCATACCCTCGATCAACCACGATACAAACTTCGCATGGCTGTCAACGAGTTACAGACCCTGCTAGTCATTCATCAAATATTAATGTTCAAATTGTGGGTGTCAAATTTGTAATCAATTGTGTCATCTTAGACTTAGCAGAAGATGAAAATACTTATAAACTTCTTCTTGGTACTGGCTCTAGATGACAGGTGTTGTCCAAGATTGGAAGCATAGCAAAATCACCTTTGGCAATCCAAACAAACGAGTCATTGTTGACTCAACTGGCCATGTCAAGCCCGCTAAAGTTTATAATGATTGGTCATCAACAACTTATGACGAATCAGATAGTGTCCCGATCCAACCAAAAGGCCACTATACAAGATTCACGGACATAATAAATTGGGGTCAAGCACTAGCCACTATGGACTGTGCTGATTCCAACCGATGTCATATCGAAACTGCTACAAAAGATGTGGATATTCTACCATCTTCTACAAACATTGATACACCCATCATCTCACTTATGATGATTGACCCAATTCCTATTGGTTGGTGCCCAGGAGAACTAGCGTCTCTACCGCCCATGTTTCAAAAGAAGGTATGCTTTCCATGGATGATGTTGAAATGGTGGATGAACATGTACTCCTTTATCTAGATGCCCAACGTTATCCGCCAAAATCAATTCCTCAGAAGATCAACAACGTATCAGCAGAAAGCTTCAGGCCAGGAGGAAATCACCCAATGGCACAACATCAGAGGATTCAGCTTCAGGTGATGGAAGCTCAACCTCACACACAACCTCTCCAACAAACTTATCACCCTTACATACTATCGACGGGGGTGAAGGAGCAGCTACATCATCGGCAGCAACAAACATGAGCACAACTCAAGTCATGCCACCAGACCAAGTCATCACCCCACCCCTGCTGATTACCACGCCAATGCCGCCAACTTCACCACCGGCACATTCTTTGGGGAGGGGGAGGAGTGGGGAGTCCCAGCCCCCAAGACACGGAAGTGGCCCAGCAGTCACAAGACCAACCACCGCAGACCCCGCAAGTCCATACCTTGGACACTTCACAATATTTTGATGTTGCGGACCTGATGGAGATCAGTGATGAGGATTTCAATAGGATTTCAAATATATCTAGTTATCCTTTTTACATAGGATTTCAATTGATTCAAACTTTGGGTCATTGTTTGGAAAATCCGGCAAGAATAGGAATGGAATCGATATCTTTCTCCAAAAACTGACTCTTGTAAAACACTTCTTGGAAGTTGACTTTTAAAATATCGGCTATTTTTTTCAAATGTAGAGAAAATTTTGTTTATTGTTTTCAAATCCAAGAAATTCTTGTGTAGTAGAGTATGTAACATGTCATATAAAGCTTAGGTTGCATAGCTTCATATTACAAGATCTCGAAAAAATCAACTTCTTCTAGAAAACGCAATAAATTAGGGTGATGCAATAATCAATATAAAAAATTATGTTAAGTTTGTACTTTTTGATATGTATTTTAATAATGATTAAGAAATACTTGTGTCATTTTTGTATTTTAAAAAAGTAAAATGCCTTGCACTTTGTTAAAACTTTATTATGGGCCACTAAAAGAATGTATCAAACCTTAGAGCCAAAATAATTATTTTTAAAATGTTAACTAAAATAAGAATGATGCGGCATACCACAAAGGCCTTGCCATTAATGTGGTGTTTTGATATTTGTTAATATTTGACATGATAAATGACCATTAGTAACAATGCATAAACATCATTTTCTAACTTTACATTGTTGTTTATTAATTGAAATGTTTTTTTTTTTTCATTTTGGATCTCAACATTGACTATTTTGTGATTTGAATAATGTCAATCTCGACTTAAGTCAACATTTATAATCTCACTACTGACTATATAAAATGAATGATTTCAGATTTTCAACAATTGTAGACTTCATTTCACAATAATAATTACTATCTTTATATTTCAGTATGTTCCATGTCACAATCTCACAATCTATAATCATAAAATTATTCACAATATTGCAATTAGTTTTCACAAAAGTAATGACAAATTTTATCATTAAGTATGCGTAATTTATAGCTCACTATAAAAATTTTAGATTAATGTTCATGAAAGTCATCGTAAATTATATGATGTAATATTTATGATTTCATGATGCACATTCACTTTCAGAAAATTAATACTATAATTTATTGTTTTCGATTTCACAACTATGTTAGTTGAACTTTTGACATGATAAATCGGGCTAAATAAGAGAAGAAATGACATGTTATTTCATCAAATATGCTACTTAGCGTGACCGGCAAAAATTTTGGTCCATATAGCCATAGCCGAAGGGGTCCCAGTCCGCCCAAAATGGACTGCCGAGAGGTTTGATAAATAAAACAACCTTAGAAATGGCTGTGTAATTTTTGTTTTGATCCATGATCTTACCGAATTTTCGGTGGATTGCCAATGTAAAATGTTATATTAATACAATATGATGTTTGAGATTTTTTTTCAGGTTCTCCTTTCATCCAGCCTATGTGGAAATCAGAGACTGGCGATTATTTTCGAGCACCTGGATATTTAGAAAATGTCAAGAACTTTCGACAAAGATCAACATTCTTCTCCAACCGATCTTTTTGGACCAAAAACGTCAATTAAAAGTCGAATGAGAAATACCATTACCAGAATGTTGAGATCCTCCTTTAAGTGCGTTAATCAGAGAAATCGCTTTGTATGGGGAGCGTAGGTTTATCATGTCGATTCTGCGTTCACACCTCTGAGATTACGTAACTTTCCATGCCTACAATGGAGCTATGTAGGTCTCCAATTGAGAATCCAGTTGTTAGGAACTTGATATGAGTGCTACCTATCTGAGTTATCAGTAAAATGATGTGTGAGTCTCTCCCACTGAGTGAGCATTTCTTCCTATGTATCGTTTGAACTTGAGCGATTGGGTCTGAGCACAGCCAATGAGTACTGCCTCTGAGAACAGATGTAGTCTGAGTGTAACTGTGATCCGAGTGCCAACATTGAGTGATATCCTCTGTGGCTCGAGTGATGCTGAGCAATGACTTCAAATGCTTGAGCAACAATTTTTCAGAATTTCTAATAACAATCCACACTAGATTGTTCTTGGCTGGAGCGTGATTATGTATGACAACTTCTTTGGAGGGCCTTTTTCCACGGCTACGTTTGTTGGAGCTACAACGTGAGCATCATTGTGCAGAGCAGCCACATGAATGCCGCCTTACATTCACGTATTCCCAACAATCATTGCTATGAGTGCTACCAGAGATATGATGTTCATGGAGTTGTCTTTGAAGATCCAACGATTGTACTGGTGAAAGTATTGCAGTTGACTACTGATTCCTACCCTTCCAAATGCAACTTGATATGTGAGGCACTTCATCGCTACTACTACCACTGGGAATTATCATCGTTGAACATCCTCGTAGCGCAAATGGCACTCAGTTTGATGTGGAGTTTCAGTTTATGATGCAATCATCTGAGGAGACCATTGTTTCAGTACCT
The DNA here is from genome assembly GCA_029204225.1 of Diphasiastrum complanatum. NCBI lineage: Eukaryota > Viridiplantae > Streptophyta > Lycopodiopsida > Lycopodiales > Lycopodiaceae > Diphasiastrum > Diphasiastrum complanatum. The sequence goes on from CM055112.1 coordinate 24,958,562, forward strand.
ACATAAGCTTGATTGCGTTGAGCAACACCTATCAGTGACAATGTTAGCGTGCCCATTCCAGATAGTGGTGATATGAAGAAAGGTTTTGATTCTATGGATCATTCTTATTCGTAAGCTTCATGACAATCAATCTCTGACAACCTGGAGAGATACACTTGTGAGCAAATTCCAGCATGATATCTTCCATTCTATAAGGCACTTGAGCTGATGAATACTACTTGACCTGAGATGCTGATTTTGACCATGAAGGACAAATTGCCACTCTTTGAAAAATCCTCAGTTGGTCTCTGATTTCCAGTAGGCTGGAGCTGAATGAGGCCTAGAAAGAGAACCTTACATGTAAGTTTCCTCGTTTTGTTCTCACCCTTTGCTACCTGCGTATTCAATCTATGATAGATGATACAATTGTGTATGTCATAGATGTTGTAGTAGTGATTATAATTTCTTATTGCAAAAATCTTTAATGCATACTGTTTTCTTCCATGTCTTCATTAAGAAATGTCATGGTATGCTAAAAGAACTCATAGACAGTGTATTGTTATGTCTCAGGAGAAAGTTAAATGTAGCATAGTTGTGATTTGAGGTGATGATAGTTTTAGACTCTAGCAGAATTGCTAGTTTGCTCAGAGTGATTGCTTTTTGTCTGAATGCATGAGAAAGCCTTTAAGGAATGTTGCTTGAGTGAATGTGATGAATGAATTAAGCAAGTCGTCCTCGTCTCCTTGGAACACAGGAGCGATGTTCATCTCACTATGGTTGGAATACACTACATGAGTTAAGAACTAACCCATTGTCGATCTTCATCTAGAACCACAATAGTTGAGATAACTCGTTGGAACATACAGTTCTTGACTATTCACTATTGGCCATCTATAAACCAAGATGGTTGGGGAATTGCACGCTACACTTGAATAGCTCCCATGACTATTTAGATGGAAGGGGTGTACTTATCGAGTACTTTGGGAAAGGGTCATATAATACAACCATGATTCACTACCTAATGACGGATTGTGTCCATCTTTGGTGCCGCTAGATTAGCAAAGATCCTAGCAACTCCAGAGCCCTGCATATTACCTCTGCTTGACTATGATAGGACTAGGGATGTCTGCATTCTGATCTTCTTCTAGAAATGTCAAAAGTCCGCACATGCATAGAGGTGGATGTTGATAATCACTAGTTGAGGGATGCTAGTTATGTGATAAACCCTGTATGTTTGAGAGGTAGTCAATTGGTGTATAGTTATATTGAGGGCTTGACATGTCAGAGAAGTAGTCAACTAGTATATGGCCTACACCTCAAACCCAAGGAGGTATTGTCCCATAGTCAGAATAATTGGATGGGCTTCAGTAGAATTGATATCATTATACACCACCATTGGAATTGTAAAGGCTGGGGATTTAGCCATTGAAGTTGATAATGAGGGATTTAGAGTCAAAACATCCGTGTACATCATAATGAACGACTCATGGGTCTTGGTAGCAACACGCTCCATAGAACTTCAAAGTGCTATTAGGACGAGATCTGGGCCTGGATTGTTATGACTGGGTTAGGATTGCGAGAGCTACCTCTACCAGGTCACTTCTGCCAGTTGAGTGAAAATGGAAGGGTTTATCATTATTTCTATTCTAAGGATTTCCATAGACATCTCCTAGTTGGAGATAGCCTATTCAGAGTTAGACATAATGCTGACTATAGTTCCCTTGTAGTGTATGAGTTGAGTGAAGATTCTACGTGGAAAGAGTTAGGAGGATCCTTTACCCAATATATTGAATTGCGTCTAGGGCTTCCCGATCCATTGCCAGAGTATGTGTTAGAGAACTTAAATGATATCATCAAGGATCTGGAAGAGATCCTTGAGAAGAATACGAGAATGAGGTAGCTCTGGAACTTTGCAAGCGAGCAAGATATCATTAGTGCAAGTCCCGAGTTTCAAGAAGATTGAGGAAGTGAGTATAACCCTTTATAGGCTATGTCTCTAGAGGCCTGGAAAACTTCTATTAGCTATAGAGGTACGACTTGGTTGATAGAACATGTCAGGGATCCCCTAGTTAGATTTGTGTTTGGGACGTGAACGGCCATTCTCGTAACAACACGACCCTGAACACATAGTGGTGCTGTATCTTGTTATGTTGTTTTCCCCTTAGCTTTGATCCCTTGAGTGGAAAATGTCGTAACAAACTAAATGCACAAGAATGGACATAATTTGTGCATGTACAAATATTGTGATTCAGTATTTACTGATTTCATAATCTGATATAATCTATAAACTTTATATTCAATACCAAGAAAAGTCATGATTTATTATTTATGATTTAAATTTCATAATTTGGGTAATTAGAAAAGACGTTGTTCATTATTTACAATTGCACTATAAAAAATGTCAAGATTCAGTATCCATAGTTTGACATTATACAAAAGTCATGATTGACTACTCACAATTTTGCAATTTAATATTGACAAAAACAGTTCACAATAGTGGTATTCATCATTTAAATATACTTGTAATTTTATAATCATTTTTCATAACGATGATGTTCACAATTAACATATAGATGATTGACAATGAACATTCATAGTCAAAGTTTTGAAACTTTTTCAAAGAATTATGATCAATATTCAGAATACGAATATTCACAATTTTACAATCAGTATTCATAGTTTCGTGACAAGATCTACCAACAAATAATAAACCATGAGAAAGGAGTGTTTTAACAAAAGTATGTTGAGAACGTATTTCCTTAGTGCTTCTAGATCAAAGAGGGTCCAATTACGTAATGCCAAATTAAAGTGGGTTGGATACCATCTGAGAAAGAGAGAGAGAGAGAGAGAGGGGGGGGGGGGGGGGGGGGGGGGGGGGGGGGTTTCCCATGTAGCATTTGAAGTAGATACCAAAGGAGGACTAATTTCAACCCCGATGACTTCAACTATCAAAATATCATGTGAAACTATGGTAATGACCATGTGAACATTATGAGGTACTTTCATTTAACAACTCTACATACACTTGACGAATTTCATCTTATTCTAAAAAATGCAATATATTAGGGTGATGCAATAATTAATATCAAAAATTATGTTAAGTTTGTACATTTTGACATGTATTACAATCTAATAATGATTAAGAAATACTTGTGTGATTTTTGTATTTAAAAGAAGTAAAATGCCAAGCACTTTGTTAAAACTTTATTATGAGCCACTAAAAGAATATATCAAATCTTGGAGCCAAATTAATTATTTTTAGAATGTTAAATAAAACAAGAATGATGCAGCATACCACAAAGGCCTTGCCATTAATATGGTGTTTTAACATTTGTTAATACTTGACATGATAAATGACCATAAGTAACAATGCATAAACATAATTTTCTAACTTTACATTGTTGTTTAGTAATTGATTGTTTTTTTTTTCTCATTTTGGATTTCAACATTGACTATTTTGTGATTTGAATAATGTCAATCTTGACTTAAGTCAACATTCATAATTTCACAACTGACTATATAATATGAATGATTTTAGATTTTCAACAATTGTAGTCTTTATTACACAATAATGATTATTATCTTTATATTTGAGTATGTTCTGTGAAAAATACAGATCCTAAGTGGATCTAAACTCCAAGATCATTGGCTTGAATGCTTGCACTCCAAACTACATAAGCTAGGAATTGGCAACACATTCTATGCTACCTAGAATGCAAAGAACTTGATCAAAAAGCATTTATCACAAATGGAAACTTCCATAAACATCAAGTGCGGCCCAAAATAGCATTATACAGTCCATAATACATCAGCCTACCACTTTTGGAAAGCACCTAAGATCATACACAATAGCTTGAAGACAATACACACAACAATGCTCTCAATGGAGGAAGAAACAATGACAATGATCTATTGATCTCAATGAAGCATACAAAAGGTTTCTCCAACCTGTTCTCCACGACTTCCCTACTATTTATGGATGAGGAAGATGACTCTCTCTCCTCTCTCTAGAAGGTACTTGACCCTAGATATTCCCTATATAGGAAAAATAGCTAAAAATGGCTTATATGACCAAAATACATCAAAATGGTCTCATTTTGAAGGGTATGAAGTTTGACACTTCATCATACTGAAAAAATACAGTAAATAAAAACATTGTGGCCTGGTTCACACGTGCAAAACTCCAGAACCAAAACTATTTACAATTTTAGCCAATTTAGGTCTCAAACTAGCTAGGAAATGTTGACAATTTTCACACTCCCTCTTCAACATTGGATGCTAGTTTCAACATAGTCTTTGAGCACATTCCAAGATTAGATCTATGCATTAAATATAGGTCCTTTCCCAATGGTTTGGTGAAGATATCAGCCACACACTCCTTTGAAGAGACATGTTGAAGCTCCACCTCTTTGGCAATGACTTGATCTCTCACAAAATGGTGAGCAATCTCAATGTGCTTGCTCCTTGCATGAAAAACAGGATTGCTTGCCAAGCTTTGGGCTGAAAGGTTATCACAAAGTATGATTGGAGTCTTCTCTAGTTCCAGCAAGTGAAGATCCAATAACATCCTCTTGATCCAAAGAATCTCCTTGGTGCATGTTGTTAATGCCTTGTACTCGGCTTCGGTGGAAGATAGAGAGATAGTTGGTTGCTTCTTTGATAGCCATGAGACCACTCCATCTCCAAGATAGATTGCAAAGGCACTTGTTGACTTCCTATCCATTTGATCACCTGCAAAATCTGAATCTGAAAATCCACAAAGGTTAGGTGTAGTACCTCCATACAAGATGCCAAAATCTCTAGATCCCGAGATGTATCTAAGTACTCTCTTTCCTAGCTTCCAATGAGCCTCACTAGGATCTTGCATAAATTGACTTAGTTTACCAACCACAAAGCTTAGATCAGGTCTTGTGATGGTTAACCATATAAGAGATCCTATTAGCTTTCTATAGAGAGTAATGTCCTTGAAGGATCTTTCATTACTTCTTGTAGTTAGCTTTACATTTGATTCCATAGGAGTAGAAACAACTTTACAATCTTCCATATGAAACCTTTTTAGAATAGAGTTAACATACTTTTCTTGACATATGAATGTAGATTTAGAAGTTCTAATAATCTCTATTCCTAAGATATAATGAAGTTTACCAAGATCTTGAATTTCAAACTCTCTTTTGAGTGCCATCTTGATTTCATCTATATCTAGATTGTTACCACCACTTAAGATAATGTCATCAACATAGATCAAAAGTAAAGTGATATCATTTTCATTCAATCTAAAGTAGAGAGAATGATCATACTCACTCATAACAAAGTTCTGAGAAAGTAAGAAGGAATTGAGCTTAGCATACCAACTCCTTGGTGCTTGCTTTAGCCCATACAAACTCTTTTGGAGATAGCACACATGATTAGGCTCATCATGTGAAACATAGCCCTCGGGTTGCTCCATGTAAATATCTTCTTCAAGATCACCATTCAAGAAGGCATTAGTAACATCCATTTGCCACATATCCCAATCATAAAGAGTTGCAAGAGAGATTAGAATTCGAATAGTTACCATCTTTGCCACGGGTGCAAAGGTCTCATCATAGTCAATACCATATTCTTGAGCATACCCCTTTGCCACCAACCTTGCCTTGTACTTGTTGATTGATCCATCTTGATTTGTCTTGATCTTGAAGATCCACTTACAACCAATTGCCTTCTTGTCCTTTGGAAGCTTTACCAACCTCCATGTGTTGCTTTTGATGAGTGCTTGATGCTCATGATCCATGGCTTGGATCCATTCCTTCTTTTGAATTGCTTCACCTACACAAGTTGGTTCATCAAAAGAGGTAAGAAAAGCAAAGTTAGAGTTGTCCACCACTTGCTTTCCTTTTTCATCATAGGTTAGCCTTGATGGCTTAGCCCTTTGCCTTTGAGTCTTCCTTGAAGTTTGCTTTGGAGTGGCATCTCCATCTTCATCCAAGACATCTTGCACATCATGATGAT